>SJYC01120097.1:0-24853 GCA_006408675.1 Madoqua kirkii
GACTTAGCAGCAGCAGTAGCAGCACTTTACAGTTACATTTTTGTAAAATAATATACATGTGTGTCTGCATGAGAAAAGTCTGGAGGGATCTATGTCAGAACCTTCACAGTGGTGGGATGACAGATGATTTTTATTTTGTTACTGGAATATCTGTTTCTTCCAACTTTTGAAACAGGTTACTCCATTAGTCTTAATGAATCTCTCTGGAGGGAAGACTGGCCGTGTGCCCTTTCCTGGTCACCAGATCAGTGTGTTGATGGCATGGCACCGCTGTCAGCGAGCTCAGGGCTCCAGGCACCCTGTTCAACAGAGCAACGGCGTTTTTTCTTTTTGGTCTGCGCTGGGTCTCTGTCGCTGCCCTGGGCCTTCCCGGGCTGCAGCAAGCAGAGCACGGGCTGGCTGTGGTGTCTGGGCTTGTCCTGTGGAGCACAGGCTCAGTGGTTGTGGCAGGCAGGCTTAGTCGCCCAGACTGGGGATCGAACCCGTGTTCCCTGCCTTCGCAAGCAGATACGTAATCACTGAACCACCAATGAAGTCCAAACAGCAGCTTTTTATCTCTCTATTCTGTCAAATTCCCATTTTGTAGTAATATAACCTCTCTTTCCTGGGTCATATATATGTGTAAATTCCCACTGTATCTTATTTTTGAGAAGAAAGCATTAATCTTCTGATTATATGAGGGAAATCTAAACTCTCAAATTTAGTTAGAAATAAGCAGCGTTTTTGGTTTTGTTCTTTTTTTAACTTAAAGGTAATTAAATGGTTTTTTCCAAAGTTTTATTTAAAATTTCTTGAATTCTTATTTCTTGTATGACTCAGAAGATAACAAGAAAATAAAAAATACTGTGACAAACTACTGGTGAAACAGAGACAAAATATACAAAAGAATATAGCTATGGAGTGAAATAAAATAAAATAAAAAAAAAATCAAATTCCAGCCATATACCTAAAATAAACTCACTATATTGCATTTTTGTCCTGAGTGGAAATGTGAAAAAAACAAAGCAAATTAAGTAAAGCTAATCTAGGTTTGGTATAAAGTGAGCTGATGTAAAGGGATGGGTTGTAAATTTCAGCCAAGGCTGTATTTTGGAAAACACTTTAAATTTGCCCGGGAAATGTACACTTTCCCCCAGCACGCCTGCTGTTTGCTACAGACGTCTCTGTTGTGGGGCCAGCACATTTCACATGCACCTCGGGGCTCCTCTGTCTTTAGCAGGTTACTCTGGTGCGAAGAGTCCAAGTACAGTAGAGGCTCTGCGGTGTAAGTGAATCTTGGCCATCTCAGGCTGCTTTCCTCCCTGTTGGGTGGCAGCTGCCCAGCTTCCTCTGTGTCCTTCCAGTGAGATTTCTCATTACCATCCCAGCATATATATATATATGGATTTTTACACCACAGCCATAGCCTTCCACACTGCTCTGTACCTTACAATGCGTCTGTAGAGATTGTTTGTGTCAGTACAGAGCTCGGTTTCATTCTTTCTAATGGGTGCATACAATTGCATTATATGGACGCATACAATTACATTATATGGATATGACTATTTAACGTTGATTTATATTTAGTTATGATGCTGTCAGTCTTTGCTGTTATAAATAATGCTGCAGTGACTATCATTGTACACAGTTAAGGGGAATCCTTAATGATGAAGGTATTTGCAGCAATATTTAAGTTGGACTTAATTTTTACAAATTTATTTGAATGAGTGCTAATCTTAGGATTGCTTTATGTGTGCATGTAACTTAAGATGTTTCTGATTCCACACTGGTTGAACAGCTACAGAGTTGTGTAATTTAAGTTTACCTTCTGTAAGTGGCACTAAAAGACAGAAGGGTATGTGCAGGGTGGCATTCATCCTCAGAGTGTTGTGCCTTTCCCAACTGTTTGCTTTCCATACATTCTAGCAGGAGGATTGGTGGTTTTCAGAGAGAATAAAAAATTACTTCCCTATTTTTGTGAAAAGGGACAGAGGGTCTCCATAGGGAATTCCATCATCATAAAGTGAGGTAAGATGGGTTTGCTGATACATAACTAACCTTTTTTTCTTATGGAGCAGATGGGAGAAGGGAAATGGAATAAGATGGAAGGAGCCTTAGGGTAGATTTACAAAAAGAACCGCTGGGCAGGACAGTAGTAACCGTTATGTGCAGACAAATGGTGTGGGGGAAGGAGTCGTGAAAGATTTGTGTCGTAGTTTTTGAAGCTGTAAGAGCTCCCAGCGTAGCTGGCTGTGTTAGAGGGCAGTTCTGTGGCAGGAGCCAGCTGTCTTTTGCAGAAAGGAGGAGCCTGAGCACACTGGTTCTCCGCTGAGATCCTGGAATCATCAGAGATTTTATCTGTTTCTTGACCTGAATTCGTTTATGTGATTGGAAACGGGTATGAAGAGTGCATAGTTTAGTTTTTATGGACTATTATATTTGACCCCTCTGTGCTCTAATACCCAAGACACCAATGCAAAACCTCATTTCCTCTTTTCCAGCATAACTAATATGCAGTAAATTATCATGACTGTTCTAATGACTACTTCTTACTCTATGGATTCAGACCAAGCTTCTTGACTAGTTTCCTTTTTTTTTTTCGTTTGTACATGAATGAAGATGGTTCCCCCAAAAATCATTCTAACCAAGTTACAGGTATGTTTTCAGAAGGCATAGGATACCTGAAGCAATTGTGAGATTCTGTATTAAAATCAAGGTAGCTTTCAGAAAAAAATATTCTCAAAATTAAAACAGAAATTTGTCCCCCAAGCAGGAAGAAGTCTCAGAAATGAATAGTTTAATCATGAGGCTCAGATGACTTTAGAGGTACTGATACACTGGGTCAAGAAGGCATGCATATAATGACACTGTAAGAATATTCCTTTATTTCCTGAACCACCCAAAGCAAAGCCGTTGGTTTCATATGATTAAGAAAACACATGCGGAGACACACATACTCAGTCTCACTCCAGCCTTGAGTTAATAAGTGCTCTGACTTATTGAAATGAAAGGTAATTCTATTTCTCAGCTTTTGTCTGAGAGAAATGAAAATTTGTCCACGTAAAAATTTTAAAGCAGCTTTACTTTTGATAGACAAAAATTAGAAATAATAGCCTAGGCAGGTATCAGTGGGAGATTGGCTTAACTAAATTGCTGGCTGGGAATTCCCTAGTGGTCCGCTGGTTAGGATTCCAGGCTTCCATTGCAAGAGGCAAGTGTGTGATCCCTGGTCGGGGAACTAAGATCCCACATGCCACTCACTCAGTGCAACCAAAAATTCTTTTTAACATAAATAGGGACTTCCCTGGTGGTCCAGCGGCTAAGACTCCGCGCTCCCAATGCAAGGGGCCTGAGTTTGATTGCCTGGTCAGGGAACTAGGTCCTGTATGCCGAAACTAAAGATCCCACATGCCCCAGGTAAGATCGAATGAAGCCAAATTAAAATTTTTTTTTTAATTTTAAGAAATATAATAAATGACAGGCCACTCTGTATATTGGAATACTACTCAGCTGTAAAAAAGAGCAAGCTGCTGATGCACGCGTCAACATGATGCAAATCTCAAAACATTTTGTTTCTTCTTTTACTCAGCATAAGGTACATGCTGTATGATTCTGTTTATACCGTTTGTACGACAGGCAGAAGCTGTCCTAACTCGTGTTCATAGAAATGAGAACAGTCTTTGGTAAATATATTCTTTGGGAAAATAAAACTAACCATTAATGATTCATAAATGGTCAGTTTCTCTGACATATCATTCATAGAGTGACATGTGGAAAACTTGGTGCTTTTAACAGCAACAAAAAAACTCTCCTTGTATTTTATGTGTATTCCTTAGACCCTAAAGCCTCAATATCTAAAATCACAATCACTCATCACTGGGCCCTGAGCACATGGGACATGGCTGGTGAAAGGTACACACAGATGTATGATACACACCAATTTCAAGACTTCTAAAACTGAAATATATGTCAGTAACGTTTTGTATTGATTATGTTGAAATGAATTTTAGATGTATTGGGTTAATTTTAAAATATTGAAATTAATTCCACTGTTGTTGTTTTTAATGTGTCTACTGAAAAATACAAAATTACACTCATGGCTCCGATTACATTTCTCTTGGACAGTGCTGCCTCTGAGGTTTTAGAACCTTTTGAAAGGTTTGTGTTTTTTGATACCTGGTTTTTACCAGTGTGTGATACTGTTCCTATGCCAGCTTTCTAACATGCCACAAAATTTAGCCGAGTGTCTCATCAGAAAAATTCATCTTTAAAAGGCCTAACTCCCAAATGACTCTTACAGTGCAAAAACATGTACAGGGTTGATATTTTGGCCATATGCTTTGATTTAAATATTAATGTTGCCACGTGCATGTGAGAGATAATGATTTCCTTACACACTATACACATCTAATATAAGAGTTGACTTTTTACACTATACACACCTAATATAAGGGTTGACTTTTTTTAAGTCAAACATTTATTGACTATCACTGATAATTTGGCTTAGCAGTAAAGAATCTGCCTGCAGTGCAGGAGTCGAGGGTTCAACCCCTGGGTCAGGAAGATCCTCTGGAGGAGGAAATGGCAACCCCCTCCACTATTCTTGCCTGGAGAATCCCATGGATGGGGGAGCCTGGGAGGCTACAGTCCATGGGGTTGCAAAGAGTCGGACAGGACTTAGCAACTAAACAACAAAATAACTGATCACATATTTTTAAAGCCGCTGTACTGAGATATGATCCACATCCCATACAATTCCCCCGTGTGCAGTGTGCCATCCCGTGACCGTTAGTCTATCACAACGTTGCGCAGTCATCGCAGCAGTTTCAGAGCCCTGCACCCTCTGGCTGCAGCCCCTCCCTCTTGAGTCTAGTCCCCAGCCTTAATCAGTCCACTCTGTCTCTCTAGATTACCTGTTCTGCACTTTGCTGTGAATGGGATTATGCAGTATATGGGTTTTGTGACTGGCTTCTTTCACTTACAGTAACGTTTTCAAGGTTCATTCAAGTTGCAGCCTGTATCAGTTTTCATTCATTTCTATTTCTGAATAACATTCTGTTGTGTGGATATACCACATTTAGTTTATTCACTTTGGATTGCTTTCGTCTTTAGGCTCCTAGGCATAATGCTGCTCTAAACATTCATGTGCAAGCCTTTGTGTAGACGTGTTGTTTATTTTTCTGCCTGGGCCCCATGGTCACTACTTAATTGTTTAAGGAATTACCGGACTGTTTTGTAAAGTGGCTGTAGCATTAACAGTCCCACCAGCAGGTGTGAGGGTCGCGATTTCTTCACACCCACGCCAGCACCCGTTACGCGTCTTCTCTATGATATTGGTGCATTGTCGTGGGTGTGGCGTGGCATCTCTCTGTGGCTCTGATCTGCATTTCCCTGTGCTGCGATTCGTGGGGTTGCAGAGTCGGACGCGACTGAGCTGAACTGAAACCTAATGATGTTGAGCACCTTTTCATGTGCTTATTGGACACTTGTATTTTTCCTTTAGAGAAGTGTTTATTGAAATCGTTTGTCTGTTTTTTAGAGGGGTTAGTTGTCTTTTTTATTATTGAGTTGTAAGAGTTGCTTATATATTCCAGGTCCAGGGTCCTTATCAGGTACATGACTTGTAAATATTTTCTCCAGTTCTGTCTGTTGTCTTTTCAGGTTTTGTGCAGGTGTTTTTGAATCTCAAATATTTTTGATTTTGATAAAGTTCAATATATGTTTTATTCTTTTATTGACTGTACTTCTCGTGTCATAGAGAAGAATCCTCTGCCAAATCCAGAGTCCTGAGATTTACCCCTGTGTTTTCATCTAAGAGTTAAATAATTTTATTCAGCACTACATTTAGGTCTTTGATCCATTTTGAGTTAATTTTTGTATATGATACGAGGTAAGGGCTCAACATATTAATCCTTTTGCATAGAAGTATCTTATTAATGGGCTTCCCTGGTAGCTCGGACAGTAAAGAATCCACCTGCAGTGTGGGAGACCTGGGTTGTATCCCTGGGTTGGGAAGATCCTCTGGAGGAGGGCATGGCAACCCACTCCAGTATTCTTGCCTGGAGAATCCCATGGACAGAGGAGCCTGGTGGGCTACAGTCCATGGGATCGCAAAGAGTCAGACATGACTGAGCGACTAAGCACATCTTATTAATAGTAAAGAAGTCCACAAGGTTAGTCACATAAACATTTCATTGTTGCGTGGTATTTTAATAACTGTCATGGGTGTGTACAGTCTTAACATGTTGCATATTACAGGACATCTTTGTTATTCATTCTGAGATTATGATATTAGTGAACTTTTAATTTCTAAAGATAAATTAGAGGCTTCTCTAGAACCTGGAAAAGAGTATAACAGAACTGGAAAAGGGCAAGAAGTAATGTTGAGGCCAATATGGGAAGTATCTGTATGAGAAAATCAGAACATACAAAATTAAAATGAAATTTCAAATTTGTCTTTTTTTTTTTTTTTTTTTTTGACACAGTTAATTTCAATATTTCTTTTCTTTTTTTTTCTTTATTTTTTTTTTTTTAGTAAGAGGCTCAAAATGGATAAAAGGAAATGTTCGGACCAAGTTTAACTCGGCCTGGTTATTCCACAAGTATAAATTATGGAACCTTAATTGGTTCTTATAGACTTCTGATGTGACACCCCGTGAATTATTTCCCATTCACTTAAAAGGGCCCTCCCATGGCCCAGTGTTTATAAAAGAAGGTGAGCCAAACAAATGGTAGATAACATAAATATCACAGGCAGCTTTAGTGTACTTAAGGAACCCGATTTCATTTGGTCTTAGCCAGGTACTTCTGTTGTAGTTGGAGAGCATACCTAAAGCAATACCGTGGCTAATAATCTCCTGACTCTCATATTGCTCTTGTTAGGGACTCAGCTCCAATTCACTCCTTTAACCGAGTCTGATCCTGAGGAAGCGTGTTCATCTAGGAAAGTCTTCCAGAAAAGGGAACCTGCCTGTGGGATCCATCCTTCATCTTATCAGCAGCTTGTCTTCACATAGCACGATTCACATCTGAGTCCCAGGACCCCATTTAGATGAATGGTGATGAGATTAATCACAAGCCGGGGTTGGGATAATTCTTCAGTGGTGCCCCACTCTGGGGAAACCCCACAAGGCTCCTGCTGACATTGGACAAATCGTTTAACCTATTTGGGCCTTTCTTTCCTCTTCTGTCAATTCGGATTGAGTGATCTTACGATCCTGCCCATGCATAAGATGCTGTGTCTGTGACGGTTGCATTTTATTTGCTGCCTGGGGTAGGACTGGATTCCTTGAGATGCTAAATTTGGTTGAAGAGGAAAACTTCCTCAGCTTTCTTGAGCTGGTGCTCTCTTGGCATTGGATTTGGGGTGTGTTTATCAGTAAGGCTCTTAGTAACAGAACAATTACTAGAAAGAGAAGTGTTTACAGAAGACATGAAGCTTTAAATTTTAAGAGCTGGAGTTGACAGGTGTAGCATTTTCTAAATTTCTGTAGATAGATAAATGGAAACAGTTTGAAATGTACATTTAAAAAATTTTAAATCCAGCACCATATTTAATTTGTTAGAAGAAACTCGTTATAGGATGTTTTGAGCCAGTTTTTCAAATAATGTGTGTCACGAGGTCACTTTTTGAATTTATTTATCTTTGACAAACGGTGACTGACTGGGCTTACCCCCAGTGTACCCTCTTTTGATATGGTTTGCCAGCAAAGGTCCATCTCATCAAAGCTATGGTTTTTCCTAGTCTTGGATGGATGTGAGAATTGGACTGTAAAGAAAGCCGAGTGCCAAAGAATTGATGCTTTGGAACTGTGTTGTTGGAGAAGACTCTTGAGAGTCCCTTGGACAGCAAAGATCCATCCTGAAGGAAATCAGTCTTGAATATTCATTGGAAGGACTGATGCTGAAGCTGAAACTCCCAATACTTTGGCCACCTGATGCGAGGAACTGACTCATTGGAAAAGATCCTGATGCTGGGAAAGATTGAAGGCAGGAGAAGGGGACGACAGAGGATGAGATGGTTGGATGGCATCACTGACTTAATGGACATGAGTTTGAGTAAAGTCCGGGAGTTGGTGACGGACAGGGAGGCCTGGCGTGCTGAAGTCCGTGGGGTCACAAAGGGTTGGACACGACGAGTGACTGAACTGACTTTGCTGTTCCAGGCACTTGGTTTAAGTTCATTTTACCCACAGAAGATATGGCTTGACACATTTTAATGCTCAGTCTTAAATGGCTTGTTGCTGTAGTTTGGTCCTTTAAGGAAAAAATTTTCCCCGTTTCTCTCCTTTCTTTGTTCTTTTTTGTTCTGTTCTTTACCAGGAGTTGGCATTCTGTGGCTCTAGAGCCAGCTCCTCCAGCGTGTGGAGGGGCGGGCAGGGTTGTATGGGATCCCCTACGGTGGAGGGGTGCGCAGCAGGGCGGGTGAAGCAAGCATGTCCTTTCCCCTGAGGTATAGTTCTTCCGGTCTGATGACCTGTCAGATCCACTGAGCGGTTGGTCAAGCAGATTGGACAGTGACTCGAGGAAGTGGTGGGGCAGGTTGAGGCTGGCGGGGTGGGGGGTCAGTATTTTAAGTAGCAGCTATCAGAAGTGAAGCGATTTCTCCAGAGCCAAGCATGTTTCTTGTGTGACCAGTTTGCAGGAGTTACGCAGTGTGGAGTGTTGTTTCCCAAGAGGAAATAGAGAGTGAGCGAGAGGGTGGTAAGAGATGCCTTAGGGTGGATGGGAAGGCACTCCATCCCAGAAGACGAGTATGAATGTTAGTTTCAGTTTCATGTTAGGAAACGTACTTTAATGTGATGACTCGAGCAGAGAGTTTTGCGTTCACATATTCAAGTATTTTTTAACAGGGAGCTTGCTTTAATAGTAGAATCTTTCACCCTGTTCTAATTTGACATGGTGTCTCATGAGGAAAAAGGTAAAAACTAAGGAAAACCAGTTTTTAATTCGTACATAATTATAGTTTGGGGAGCAGAATCCTGCTGCAAATCTTACATGACTGATTTCTGGACCCAAAGTGGGCTGACAGTGGGCTGGAGCAGTAATAGCCCCCCTACTGTCAGGAGAGGCCAGGGCAGGCTTTTCCCAGCAAGCCTGCCTGAGGCGAGGCCTGTCCTAGACTCTGGCCCTGTCTGGGAGCTGGAGAGGAGTCGGCTTCATCAGCAAGGTGGCCTGCCACCTGGGCAGGTGGGCGTCTGGGTGCCTGGAGAAGTGGATCTGCGGTGTTGAAAGCTGTGGCTCTTATAGTGCTGGCCTGTTAAACAGCTACGCAGACACTGAGAAATGGCCCCAGCCTTTGTGTAGGAGACAAAAAAGGCGAGCTTCTGCTTTTACGGAGCTTGTTTTGCCCTGGCCTTTGGCAAGAGTCACAGATGGAAACGAATATTCAGTTGTGTACCTGTCATTCAAGTGGCCATGAGTTGATGATGGCCTAGGGCCTCTAGAGACCTAGGCCTTTATTTTATTTTTATCATCTATTTGTTTATTCCTGGCTGCCCTGGGTGTTGGTTGCTGCGCGCGAGCTTTCTCGAGCTGCAGCGAGCAGGGGCTATGCTCTGGTTGTGGTGGGAGGACTTCTCGTGCCGCAGAGCACGAGCTCCAGGGCACACAGGCTTCGTAGCCGGGGCGCATGGGCTTAGTTGCCCATGGCACGTGGGATCTTCCCAGGCAAGGGATCAAACCAGTGTCCCCTGCATTGCAAGGCAGATTTTTAACCACTAGACCACCAGGGAAGCCCAAGGCCCCGGCCTTTAAAAGTCATTCTTCTTCATAAGCAGCGCATAGCTGAGTGATGAATGAATGTTTATTGCCATTCAAAAATAAAGCTATAAATAAACCAGAAGAGGAAATTAAGTCACCCTGATCTCACCACACAGAGCTCCCCATTGAAGTGCTCCTGAAATGGGAGATAACCTGCCAGCGCCTCCCTCCTCTGGGCCCTGGATTCTTTGGGCATCGTTGCCACGGGATGGCCTTGGTAGTGAAGACGGCTGTTGGAGACATGAGGATGACTGTAGGCTTGTCGGGAAAGTCCCTTTGGTAATGAACTGCTTGCTGCTCTTAAGTGACTCTCTTCTATGAACAGGGTTCAGATTTTAAATTATGTGCTCAGTAACAAGATTTGAACTTGTAATGTTTCAAGTAAATTCTGTTTTCTTCCTGTTTAAAAAGGCAGATTATGGGACTTCCTTGGCGGTCCAGTCGTTAAGGCTCCATGCTCCAAATGCAGGGACCGCAGGTTCTATCCCTGGTCAGGGAACTAAGATCCCTCATGCCACACGGCACAGCCAAAAAGTAAAAAAAATAATAATAATAAATGATAAAAAGATAGGTTGCATGTGCGTACATGGTTATGTACGCACTAGAAAAATCAGAATGTAATCCATTGTTCATACTTTATTTTTAGGGCAGTCTTGTGAACTGACCAGGAAGCAGTGTGATCGTGTGGGAGGAACCGTGACCGGGGAGTCCACGGTGTTGACTGTTAGTCCTGACCCTGGTCATGTACGCCGAGCTCGAGAATCTGTTTAGTCACTTTGGATCTGAGTTTCATGAAGCAAGGACCCACACTGGGCAGTCTTGTAGCCCTTACCATCACGGCCTCAGGCCATAGATCTGTTTCCTTGTGCCAGCCGACTATTCTGCGTCGTTAGGGTTGGGGGGCCACTTTTCCTTTACTGGACAATCTTCTAAGGTTCCAGCAACCAGGAGTGAGGCAGTGAGGAGGACACAGGCTGCTTCTGAATTTGCCCGCCTGTGGTTTTTACCAGAGGGGCATTTCTAGTCAGAGGATTTCAGCGTATTAGAAAACTGTGTGGCTAGGATGGCCACATTCTTCCCAGACTGAAATTAACGCCGGAGTGCACTTCATGATATACATATGTATTGTAATTTGTAAACATAACTCAGACCCCTGTATCTGATGTCAGGGCATTTGTGGCTGGCCATTCAGACCTCATTTCTATTTGACACGGGTTTATTTTAAGATTGCTTTGTGGAGTGGTTGTTTACCATTCAAATGATCTATTAGTGCCGAGTCTTTAGCTAGACTCGTTTTAAATGAGCTGCCGTTAAGTAGAAAACCAAACAGAAGTTCACATTTCCAGCCCAACCTAGCAAAATCAGTGGAACATACATTTTTTATCTTCACATTTATTCATCCTGGTTTTTTTTTCAGCCTTGAATATTCATTTAGGATAATAGTACCTATGTGAATGAAATTCTTTTCGTTACTGTTGATACTGTGGCTTAGCAAAAGCTATAGACTTCTTAATACTTTCAGAGAAGAACACTTTACAGTAAGCTGAGCTTACTGTAAAAAATGGATTTTTTTACATCCGAAAAGATGGATTTTTCGGTAAGTTAACTGTGTTTCTTAGCAGAGTCGCAGATGTGCTTCTATAGCTTTGTTTCTAGGATATTAAAAGAAATGTTCTATGGGAGTAAGTTCCCACTAGGCAATTAACCACATTTTTTTTTTTTACAGGCTAAGCATATATTGTTGGCCCCAGAGGGTTATTTTGTGGGAGATGGGATGGAAGCTAAAGATGATGTAGGTAAACAGCTGAACTGAGCCTCAGGTGGTGGTTTGTACATCCTTCTAACTGTCGCCGTTAGCACCGTGGCTTAATGCTCCTTGCCTGGCGTCCAGATTGCCGCAGCTGGTGTTCTAGGCCGTCCTTTCCTGTGTCACCCTCTCTGCCCTCGCCCTTTGTGTTCCAGATGCTCCATACTGGCCTGCAGTGCTTACGTGGCTCTGGCTTTGGGTGATAACCTTATGGCTCTGAATCACGCAGATAAACTTCTTCAGCAGCCCAAGCTGTCAGGATCTCTGAAGTAAGTGTGACTCACCCTGTGTGTTTGTTTTGTTTGGAGGGTTTCCGTGAGTCTGTGGTGTATATTGCCTCTCTGACTTCCCCAGTGGAATGTAAATTATCTTAGGGAAAGCAAAAAAAAAAAAAAAAGTTTCTTAATTTGCTAATTTTTTTGTGTTTGGTACTGAAACTTTTTTTCACTTGTTGCGCTTCGAGGGTTATTGGAAACAGCATTTGCCATGCTGTGCATGAGGAAGCAGAAACTCTGGACTCTTTATTCTGGGTCTGAGGGGGCACATTATCACATACTAGCTCCCAAAACAAGCTGAGTCCTCAGTGAAAAGACCCACATGAAAAGGAGTTTGATCAGCAGGATAAATCTGCTTTGAATGTAAAATATTTTCCCAAACGACTGTACCGTTTCCAGAGAACATGAGTCTTATTTAAACTCTTCAGATGCCTCTTCAATATTAATGTCATTGTCACTCTGAAACTTTCTAAAGCACATCATCTTTTCTTTTATGAAAATTGAGTAACATGCAGCATTCTTTGAATCTTTGTATGATGCTGATGCTGGAAATTTTATCCAGGACCGTGGGTACTCTGTATAACATCCGGACAGTTGTTTTTACATTCTTCCTTTATGTACATAGTTACAGTTTCCAAAATACGTTCCTTTCCCTTTTAGTGGCCTTTGTTTGTAACATGCAACACCTAGAACTGTGAGGTCATAACCCTGAGGAACAGTTCTGTAAATGTTTATTTTTGCCTTTTATAAAAGTACTACTTTATACAAGCATCTAAAGTTAACATTGATTGGGACTTCCCTGGCGGTCCAGTGGTTAACACCCCATGCTTCGCGGGGCACGAATTTAATCCCTGGTCGGGGAACTAAGATTCCACAGGCTACACGGCGAGGCCCCCCCCACCCCCAAAAAAAAGAACATCCAGGAACATAGAGACTTTGTCACAGTTCAAGTATGAGAGCTCCTGCTCTCCTGTGAGAAAATCTCGTCTACACTCCAGGCCTGGAGGGTCCTGGGCTTGAGATCAAGGCAGTCGGGTTGCCTCTGAGGCACCTTCCTGTTGCCCGGCACTGAGAAGTACGAGCCAGGAACCTTGGCCCGTGCCTGCCAGACACCCGCAGCTCAGACAGGCTGTGTGTGGCCGTCGGTGGAGCAGAGTTTTGTGTATGTGTTTCTTTTTAACAGAAATGAAATACAGATCCTTGCTGCTTTTTTTTTTTTTTAATTCTCTGACTGACATGGTCATCACTGTTGTCAAATAATCCTAATTAGATTCTTTCCTTTGCATTTGTGGCAGAGTTTTCAACCTCCTTTATCAACTTCTTCCCTCTGAACATCAAAGCAGCAGCATTCTTAGGCTTTAGGATTTCTTGAGGGATTGGCCAAGCCATGCCTGATCATTTCATCTGTAATTCTCTGTAACCATTCTCCCCTCATCTTTGGCTTCTAATCACTAGCCAGAACCCCCATCTCTGCAGTGAGGATGAGCCTTTCTGCCTTAGACAGCCCAGGTGTCACAGCAGCTTTACCTTCATGTGCCTCCTCCGAAGGTCTGGGCTTGGA
This sequence comes from Madoqua kirkii, assembly GCA_006408675.1. Classification (NCBI taxonomy): domain Eukaryota; kingdom Metazoa; phylum Chordata; class Mammalia; order Artiodactyla; family Bovidae; genus Madoqua; species Madoqua kirkii. Next base: position 13,385 of record SJYC01120097.1, read on the forward strand.
GTGTCATGAAGGCATTTAATTGTTTGTTTGTTTTTTCTTTTAAAAGTAAATTCACAGAATGTGAAGTGGTTTGAAGTGGTTCTCTGAATTTGTATGTTTATGGGTGGGAGGAGGGTATTTTTATTTTTTTGGCCTTGCCAGGGCATGTGGGTTCTCAGTTCCCTGACCGGGAATCGAATCGGCACCTCCTGCTTGGAAGCATAGAGTCCTAACCACTGGACCACCAGGAAAGTCTAATATGTCTGTGTTGTATAATGATCATTGGCTTATGGATTCTGGTTTAATGCAATTTTTAAAATATCTTATTTCAAACTATATTTAAACTTGCTGATTTTTTAGGTTGTCATTTCTATTAGGGTATCTGGTGGGGAAGCAAAATGGAAGAGCATTACATATAAAGTAGATTAATAAAATCCTAATTTGTAGCACAGGGAACTCAATGCTCTGTGCTAACCTACATGAGACTAGACTCTAACAAATAGTGGATATATGTGTAACTGATGTACTTTGCAGCAGAAACTAACACAACATTGGAAATCAACTATACTCCACTAAAAATTAATTTTAAAAAGTGGGGGCATTAGAGCTCCTGGTAGTTAGAAGAAAAAAATTGCTTAATAAAGAGATAGGTCTTAGGGAAAAAAGAGAGAGAGAGATGAGATGGCTCTTGGGAATTCCCGGATGGTCCAGTGGTTAGGGCTCCGTGCTTTCACTGCTGAGGGCCTGGATGTGATCCCCAGTCAGGGAATGGAATCCCACAGACCATGCAGCAGAGCCAAAAAAAGAAAGAGAACTGCTCTTGAGTATGCACAAATCCTGGAAAATGGTCAAATTGGAAAGAGTCTAAGGTTTGAGGACTCAAGCTCCATGTGGACAGACTCAGCTGGGACAGGCTGGCTCAAGGAGTTGGGAACTGAACTGGCCTTTCAGAGGAGTCCAGTTTCGGCCTGGCTTGGCACCCCAGGAGGCAAGGCTGCAGGCAGTGCAGTGGGGTGTCCGCCCAGGGCAGTGACGGGAACAAAGGGACCTTTGCGGGAGTGAGACGTCGACTAGATACAGAAAGCGGACCCCAACTGTGGAGAGCTTTAAAGCTACCAAAGTTTCCATTAGTTTTGTTCTCAAGTGGGAAGAGTCCTTAGGATTTTGAGCAAAGGAGTATTATGTCTAAGGCTGCTTTAATTTTGAGAAATCAATTAGATTATCTTGGGGGAAATGGCTCAAAGGAAGACTCGGGAAGAACCAGGCTGTTGTAAACCTGGAGGAAACACACCTGCCTGGCAGCAGCTGCACCCAGGAGAGAGGATGCAAAGGGGAGGACACTTGTGCGATAGAAGTGAAGCTGATCCAGGGGCTTCCCTCACGGTCCGCCTGCCGATGCGGGGGACACCGGTTCTATCCCTGGTCAGGAAAGATCCTACATGCCTCGGGGCAGCTCAGCCTGAAGCCCCTGTACTACGAGCACGGAAGCCTGTGGCACCTCGAGCCTGTGCTCTGCAGCAAGAAGAGCCCCCACGGCAGAAGCTCAGCCCCGCAGCTAGAGAACAGCCCCGCTGGCCTCAACCGGAGAGAGCCAGCCTGCAGCGATGGGGACAGACCCAGTGCAGCCAGAGTTATAGACACGTTTAAAGAAGTAGAGCTGGTCCGACCCAAATCCAGCCTGGTGCCCCGGGGCCTTCTGGCTGAGGCGCCAGCACAGGCTAGAACCCTAACTCTGATCCTCCACTCCCAAGGCACACATCCTAGGATCTGCCACTTCCTCTAGAACTTCGTCGCTTCCCAATGGTATTTTCTGTATAAGTAGAACAGCTGCATTTGTCAACTGGATTTTAAATTTTTATTGAAATTTACTGCCCACTTTTAAACTGCTGTCTTGATGTGTGTCATTTGTTCCTTCTTAGCTAACACAAAATTTATTGTATATTTCAAGATATTTTTAAAGAGAAAAATTTAAGTGATTCTTAACATATGTGAAAATTTTACATATACACCAGATTTTATTATACATTGGGTATTTTTGTGATGACCTACGTTTCAATTTGGAACCCCTTTTTTTTTCATTTCAGGTTCCTGGGTCATTTATATGCTGCAGAAGCCCTCATCTCTCTGGACAGAATATCTGATGCTATTACTCACTTGAACCCGGAGAATGTCACTGATGTCTCCTTAGGAATCTCTTCAAACGAGCAGGACCAAGGTTAAGGAAAACATGTTTGATCAGAACTCTTCACCATTTCCACTGCCTTTCCGTTGTAACTCAGGATGTATAGAAATTTAAGGGCACAGTTGTGAACGGAAGGAAGTTATAGGTCGGCAGTCTATAGTTTCGACCATACTTACTATGTACTCATTGCTAAATCCTAACTTTTGAAACACTGATGGTGTTAGAGTGATTTGTTTTTGGGGGGTTCTTTTAATTTATTTAGAGAATTAATTATTTATTTAAGGCTGTTTGGAGCCTTAGTTGCAGCATACAAACTCGGTTGTAGTATGTAGGATCTAGTTGCCTGACTGGAGATTGAACCTGGGCCCCCTTCTTTAGACGCATGGAATCGTAACCACTGGACCACTAAGAAGTCCAAAATGATTTGTTTTGATTCTTACACTGTGTTTTTCTCTGTGGAGGGATTCCACAATCCCAGGAAGAGTAAAAGCACATTCAAAGTCAGTTTTAAATCATGGCTAAGTTTTTGAGGGAGCAAGACTAGAATTCCCTTTATTTGAGGTTACTTCTCAGACTTGGGGGTGGTGGTGGGTGGGAGGTGGCATTCTCGTGTCTTTTATTAGAACCTATGTGCTTAGGCGCTTGGTCATGTCTGACTCTTTGCGACCCATGGACTATAGCCCCCCAGGTGCCTCTGACCGTGGGGATTCTCCAGGGAAGAATATTGGAGTGGGTGGCCATGCCCTCCTCCGGGACATCTTCCTAAGCCGGGGATCGAACCCAGGTCTCCCACACTGCAGGCAGATTCTTTACTGTCTGAGCCACCAGTGCTATTAGAACCTCCACTACGTAAAAAAGGAAATACTGTGACTGATTGCCTCAATATTAGATTTCCATTTCATAAAGAAAATTGTTTGGAAAATATCCTCTTTTTGTGTGGCCCCCTCAGATTTATGTTCGTGTCTTTGCAGGATCAGACAAAGGTGAAAATGAAGCAATGGAATCCTGTAAGTAAGACATTGTGTAAAGACTTCAGTAGCCCAGACTGCTTCCCAGAGACTCGCCCGCGAGCCTCCATGGGCTTCCTCTGCCGCCCAAGGAGGACAGCCAGGCTCAAGTTCTGGGCAGCTTCGCGGGCGGAGGACGGGTTGCCTCCGTGCCCCGGCCCGGCCTCCTCATGCGGGTCTGCTCTTCTCCCCAGCTGGGAAGCGGGCCCCTCAGTGCTACCCTAGTTCCGTCAACTCAGCCCGGACCGTGATGCTGTTCAACCTGGGCAGCGCCTACTGCCTGAGGAGCGAGTATGACAAAGCCCGCAAGTGTCTGCACCAGGTAAGGCTGGGCCAGGGCCAGGCACCGTGCGGAGCAGCCGGCAGGGGGCTTGGGATCGCTGGGCTCTGCCATCCTGTGTGCGTTCTGACTTCCGGTCAGTTTGTTAGACATTGGAATATAACTCCTCCAGACATACTCTTTTTAAAAAATATGTACTTGGCCGTGCCGGGTCTTAGTTGCAGATGCAGGATCTTTAGTTGCAGCTTGTAGGATCTAGTTCCCTGAGCAGGGATGGAACTCGGGCCCCCTGCACTGGGAGCATGGAGCCTTAGCCACTGGACCACCAAGGAGGTTCCCAGACATATTCTTGCAAAGTACACAACTGACTAGGTTGCAAATGAACCTAGGCACCTCATGGAGATTTTCCTGAAAATTTTAATCACCAGTATTTCAAAAGATTGTTAACCACATTTTTATCAGTGCTCAGTCAGATAAATAACGGTGTTCTATATAGTTGAACCCAAGGCAGCTGTAAACCTTGCATACGAAAACAGTTAACATATCTGAGACATATTTTAAGTGAGAAGAACAAATAAATGCCCAACCCTTGTCATGTAATCCTGTACATGCATGAAGGGTCTGTGGATGAGTACACCAGAAACCGCTAACATTGGCTTCCGAGGCTGACAGGAGAGGTGCAGTGGAGCTGGAGCGCTGAGATGGGAAACTGTTCCCAGGATACCTTTTTGCTGTTCAGTTTTGAATTGCGTAAATCTCTTTCCACTCAAAAAGTTAAATTATAAATACACCTTTTTAGAAAGAAGGGTTCACAGGGTCAGTACCCAAGAAATTCTGCACACAATAAACGTTGCTAGCATCATGTAACTGAACTAGACCTCTGACCTCTCCCACCCAGAGGGGCCGCCTCAGCCGGTCTCGGGAACTTTTAATCGGGGCTCTTTAGGTCCCTTGCCCGTCCTTGGACCAGTCACAGGCAGGGACCCAACCCGTAGTAGGGGAACAGTTACTGCCATCGGCAGCCCCAGAGGAGTTCCACAGAACTGGAAAGGGCTCATCCTCAGACACATGTTAATTCAGTACTTTCCTGGCGGTCCAGTGGTTAGGTCCACGCTTCCATGGCAGAGGGCATGGGTTCAATATCTGGTTGGGGAACTGATCCTACAAGGCGCAGGGCGCGTGGCCAAAACAAAACCAAAAGGCAAGAGCTAGAAGAATCCCAAGCAGGAGAAGACCAAGAGAGAAGGAATGCTCTCCTGTTAAGAACTCATTATGGACTAAGCAAGGGAAGATAAATAGGTACTGAAAATTACATGTCTGGTTTAATTGGGAGGGATGAAGACAGACAGCTGAGGGCCATCGAGCAGAACTGTAGTGTCCCAGTGAGCTCGAGTAAGTTTGCTGACTTGACATTGGTAGGTTGACTTTCTTTTTTTGGCATTACTCAGAGCTTGTATTGTAAGCTACCTGTTTCTCATGGGTCTCTTTTGTTTTGAGTGAAGGCGGCCTCGATGATCCATCCCAAAGAGGTGCCCCCAGAAGCCATCCTGCTGGCCGTCTACCTTGAGCTACAGAATGGTGAGTGGTTCTTCCCTTGACTGTAGCCCTGCAAAGAGCCAGAGATTTTTGGTGTCTGCTTTTTCTCTTAGAAACGGAAGAGATAGTAACCATCACATTCTTCTAAACAAAGGAGTTCATGATATCTTGCAAATTCTTACTTCTTGCAGGTTAAGTGTATATCCTTTTATCTGTGAAAATGCAGAATAGCATAACTTCTGACAATTATAATTCATCTCTACTAATTAACCTTTCTCTTAGGCATCCAAATGACTCTTAATTGAGAACCTGAGACAGAATGCAGTGGCTTTGGGTTGTACACCTTAGTGTTTTAAGCACAGATGTCATTAATAAGCTTTGCCGTAAGCCAGTTCCTGCTGAGGATTTTTTATTCAAGCCTAAATCCAGGTCATGCCTCTGGGGGCATATATGACCTAGAAGAAAGGCCGTGGGCCCTGAATGAGAGATGATGAGAAGTAGAAAAGGAGAGCTGAATGGGAGAGATGAGGGAGCACAGAAGCATTAAGAGTTGTTCGTCATCACCCCTTGCTGATGGTGGAAATCCTTACAGGCCTCCCCTCTTTTTATTGCTGAAGAGGGCGCCCAGCAGGCCTCGTCCTCCTGAACGTGGCCCGGTTAGTGCACAGTCTAGAGCCCTTTTAAGTTCTCAAACTGGGCTTCACCTTAAAATCAATACAGAGCTTCCACAATTCTGTCCCCTAGCTCACATGCTAAATTTCTTAAATCAGAATTTCCCAGGATGGTGCGGGGGGCATTACGTGATACTAGTGTATAGCAGCGGTTGCGGCCACTGCTCTTCTCCATCATCTTTTCCTCCCTTTTGAGACTTGACGGGCTTGCTTTGTAACGGTGGTGCTATTGTTATATGCTTTTTTGTAATGGGAAGTGTTTTTGTAGGTAATACCCAGCTGGCCTTACAGATCATCAAAAGGAATCAGCTGCTCCCTGCAGTGAAAACACTCTCTGAAATGAGAAAGAAGCCAGTGTTCCAGCCCGTCCACCCAATCCAGCCCATCCAAATGCCAGCGTTCACTGTGCAGAGAAAGTGAGAGTTCGCTCGTGGAAAACTGTTACCCTAGACCCAGGGGAGTATTTACAAGCCTTTTTAGTTGTATCACAGCAAAATGAATAAAAGAAGATGCTGAAGGGTGCTAGTTTTGAAGACACAATTTTGAAACGATTTTAACCCCTGATTTTTATTTTATTTTTAATTTTTTTTGGCTGGAAGCTTCATACAGTTAAGGATTCACAAACTCATTTTCATCTGTTTTCCATATAATCTTTGCTAGATTCATTTTAAGCCATTATGTGATATATCTGTCAAAGGCAATTAAAACAGTCTTATCAGAACAGCCTTGTTAAATACATTTTGTCTTTTTTGCAATGGTTATGGTATGCTGGCATTCAAGATTTCATGTTAAAAGTTTTAACAATGGACGCCACACGGTGAACAGATGAGTGAGCAGTCCAGAAGTTGTGCAGGGCAGAAGGCAGGGGAGGCTGGTGTGTCATAACCTAGTTGTGACTAAGGGGGCCAGAAAATGCATAGTAAGACCCATAGGGCTAGTCAGGTTGGGTTAAGAAGCGACGACTGATGGGAATCACTTATGGCTTAAAAACTACAGATGACGACAAAGAGCATTCAGGGCACTGGCCACGTTCACCCTCCTGTACCGTTAGGGAGAAGCACCAGTTAGGGAGTCTTAGCAGGGAGTTCAAGGCTCATCGCTAATCCCATTGCATGCAAACGGGAACTTAAAAGCTTCTTTCTCATAAGAGACAGGTATGTGTTGTGGGATTGACCTGGCCAAAATGTGTCGATAGGGTCAATACGTTAAACTTAAAAGCAGGAAAAGCAAAACACGCTGCAGACTGACTCGGAGAGCCTGGGCAACCCCCAGTCAGTATCAGGCTTGGCGGACTCCTGAAAGCTGGCCATTCAGGATCGTCCTTGCCGCCAGCGTCTCTCCAGTTCCCGACCTGGAAGAACAGGTTCACACTCGCTGAATCTACACGGTTCCTCGGTTTTCACAAATGGAGAGGGGAGCGTTTAGAGAGGCACATGGTTTATCAGAAACTGCATCTGAATTATTCTGTTGCTGAAACCAAACATTTTAGTTGGGGATCCACAGGAACTGAGTGTGATGTGACCAGACACTACCCATGAGTGACTCAGAGAAGGGGGCGCGGTTTTCCTTCCATTTGAACGTGGGATGGGTGTGCACGGGGCTCGCCTGCTCTTTGCCATGCGGCAGTTGCTTTCTCTGGTGGCTCCGCAGTAAAATCCGTCTGCCCGTGCAGGAGATGCAGGTTCGATCCCTAGGTCAGGAAGATTCCCTGGAGAAGGAAATGGCAACCCATTCCAGTATACTTGCCTGGAGAATCCCATGGACAAAGGAGCCTGGCGGGGCATAAGGTCCATAGGGTCGCAAAAGAGTCGGACACGACTTAGAGATTAAACAAGTTGTTTTATATACTAAGTAGATTCCTTCCTGGAGGATACAGAAAACAGAGGTGGCCTAGCTTCCTCGGGCCTCTCTAAGCCTTTTCCAAATGAGATGGGAGTCTTGGCTGCACCGGTGTTGGTCGAAATCTGCAGGAGCTGCTTCCCCAAGCCCCAGATCTGCAGCAGTTCTGTGGGACCCAGGTGTGTGCCGCAGGATGGTGGCAGCTTTGCCTGTTGCTGTTCAGTTGCGCAGTCGTTTCCAACTCTTTGTGACCCGTGGAGTGTGGCACACCAGGCTTCCCTGTGCTTCACTCTCTCTCCAAGTTTGCTCAGACGCATGTCCACTGAATCACTGATGTCACATCCGTCACCCCTCCTCCTGCCCTGTCTTTCCCAGCATCAGCGTCTTTTGCAGTGAGTCAGCTTTTCGCATCAGGTGGCCAAAGGAGTAGAGCTTAGCCAGGGCATTTTCCAGACAAAGCCCACACGCTTCATAAATTGGGAGCCCACCAGGTCTTGGGTAGCATATGGGTGGTAGAAGGCCTGTAATTGAACTCGAAGGCAATACATCTTTGGAGACATCTCAAGAAACTGAAACTCTCCCCACTTGCTGATTAGTTAGAGGGAAAGCAGGAATAGCTAAGAGGCAGATGAGGCCCCATGTTGCTGTTAAGTAAGAAATACCCTTGGCTGGGAGTAGCACAAAGTGGATCCGTGAATTAAAGATCGTCTCTATCCCACTTGAGAAGGGGATCCATAGGCAGCTGGTGAACTTGACTTTAGTGCTGAGTGAGCTATCAGGGACTCAGCTGTTTTCCCACACCATCCTCCTCAGCATCTGGACTCCGGTCCCCCTGCTCACAGCATGTTCCAGCAGCATATCTGCACTGAAGCGAGAAGACGCAGCAAGGCTTCCCTGGTGGTCCAGTGGCGAAGAATCCTCTTGCCAGTGCAGGGAACACAGGTTGGATCCCTGGTCCAGGAAGATTCCATGCGCCGTGGGGCAACGAAGCCCACGCTCCGCAGCAAGAAGAACCACCACAAGGAGACACAGCGAAGAGTAGCCCCCCCTCACCGCAACGAGCGAAAGCCTGCTCGAAGCAGCAGAGACCCAGCACAGCCAAAAACAAAACTGAAAAGAAGGTAAAGGCACCGTCATGATCAGAAACCCTCAGCAGACCTCAGCCTCCATCTCCTCTGTAGTTCAAACCATGTATCCATTTGCTGGTACAAACCTGCACATCTTAGGAGAAGGCTGGTGAAGGGTTTTCCCAGCTGGAGCACTCTAGATCTGATGCACTGTTGTCAAATTCTGAGCCCAGCAGTCCAGCTCTCCCCTCCACAGCCACCCTCAGCAGATCTGGGCTCAGTAAATGTAGGCTTGTCACCTCTATGACTTGTCTTTCTGAGTCCATCAGCCAGGAAGGCTTCTCCCACTCATTTTTTCTGCCACAATCTGTGAACTACCATCTCTGCTAATGGAGAGGCTTCCCTGGTAGCTCAGTTGGTAAAGAGTCTGCCTGCAGAAAACAACAAAATTGTGTAAAGCAATTATACTTCACTAAAAAAAGAAAAGAATCCTCCTGCAATCCAGTAGACTCCAGTTCGATTCCTGGGTCGGGAAGATCCCCTGGAGAAGGGATAGGCTACCCACTCCAGTATCCTTGGGCTTCCCTGATGGCTTAGCTGATAAAGAAGCTCCATATTCTGGCCTGGAGAATTCCATATAGTCTATGGGATCAGAGAGTCAGACACGACTGAGCAACTTTCACTTACTGCTAACAGAGGTAACCCTAACAGTGCTGAGAGGTTTTAGATGCCATGTCCTGGAAGTTTTTCCTCGATGTCCCAATTTCTCCACCCCACCGCCCCCACCCCGACCACTTGTGTCTTGATCATACCTTTCTTCTGTGGTAGATGATGTTCTGCAGTTTAACAGGTGTGGGGGCTCTCAAAGGGTGGTGTCATAGCTGATGGGGTTGTGAATTCTGAGACAGGCCTCCTGGGCTTTCGTTCAAGACCCACCACCTGCTCAGCAGCCCAGTGGGCCAGAATTCACGGCATGGGTCCCTTCACAGACTGCACAGGGCGGCCCCCAGCAGAGCCAGTGCCTTCAAGGGTCTCTCCTGCCCCACTCGTACCCCACCCCCTTCTCAGAATAGCACTGTTGGTGTTCCTACCATGCAGAGCCCCTTATGGGCCAGTCTGCTGGGAGCTCTGCCCCTTACTCAACCCAAGTGCCTTGACCTCTGTGGAGGTTTTGGACCCTCTGCACAATGAAGCTAACTACTCAGGGCCTCCTGTGAAAATTAAAATGAGATGCCCGAATGCAAAGACGCACTACAGGTGAGCGCATTTCCCTTCCTGTTGCCCAGAGGACCTGCTCAGCCCAGTCATCCTCGATGACTTGGAAGCCCCCTGGAGGAAGGTGACCCTGGACCCAGACTGCTGGGCTGGCTTCACATCTCAGCTGTCTCACCGGGACAGACTTGATCTGCGACACGGCATTTTGCCTCTTTGTGCCTCAGTTTCTTTTTTCACCTCTGAAGTGAGGACAGTAACGGTACCTCTCTCACAGACTTGGAATGAGGTTTAAAGCCCTGGGCATTGTTGCTGGCTATGAGCTCCAGATGTTCAAAGGAAATTCTTAATTTTTTACTGTGTGATACATGGAGGATAATCAAAGCAAAGACAGCTGAGCCACTGGAACTGGGGAGCTGGGTGGTAGAGAGCGAGGGGACCCTGCCAGGTCTGGCTGTGTCCAGGGTCTCGGCCATGAGGGGTGTTCGTATATACTGGCATCATCCTATGTTCTCATCCTGTTCTTAACCTGCCTCATCCAGGCCCTCCTCTCTGACAGGAGGCCCCTTCCCCACCCTTTCCTCCTCTTATCTGCCCCCGCAGCACAGCTCCAACTCCCCCCAGAGAGGTCTCTGCAAGCTAGCCACTCCCCTCTCCCCACTGAACTCTTACATCCAGCGTTACATCCAGACTGGAATCTGCTGTCCCCCAGAGTGGTCACCATTCCCCATCCCTAGGACTTGGTTCCTGTTCCAGTGTGTACCCACTCTGGCCCTTTCACTCGGCCCCTTGGTCCCTAACTCCCAGGGAGATACCTGCTCTGTCCCAAGCCTGCCTTCATTCCACACATGCTACCCAGAGGTACTTCCCGGATGGTAAGCTTTTCAGGGCAGCCGTGGTAACCTGGCGGATTTTTCAGGCTGAGTCTACTTCTGTTCTTCGTCATCTTTTCTTTCCCTTCCCGGATCCTGAATACTTTGAAAACAGGGCTGTACCACATACAGTGTGTGGATCGTTCTAGATCCTGGGTGCCTTCCTTTCTAGGTCGGGCAGTGTCACAGGAACTGCCTCTCTCGAGGTGGCGATGGCTTGTTAACATAATCCCAGGGTTCGAGGGGGGCCTCAGCATCCTTGACCCTCTGAGCCTCATCAAGCCAGTTAAATGGTGACCCAGCATGGTTGGGTTACTGGTCAAACTCCGCCAGCCCAGCCTAAAGGAACCAAGCTTACACCTTCACAGAGCAGTTTGCACACTAGACTTGGCTTCCTCCCTGGGAAGAACCGGGCCGACATGCCGGCTCTTGGGTGGGAGTGGGAGTGCCCCGGGAGGAGGCACCGCAGTTCATTAGCCCCCTCATTGGGGCAAAGGGGATCCGTGTGGTGACAAACAATCGTCCAGGAGGATTTAGGCGGATTTGGCCAAGTGTCCCTGTGGGCCCCAAGCCTCCTCTTAATCCAGTCCACATTTCTGGCTATTTAGGATCACATTAAATGTCAAAGCCGGCGTTTAGGGAAATATCTACATTTCGGATGCATCGCCCTAGTCAAAAGAAAAGCTGGAGCGAACCTTCGAGCATTTGGCGCGAGAGGCGCTCTGTGTGGTCCGGAGTGTGAAAGGGGAGAGGGGGGCGGCGCCCTCGCGGCCTCCCCGCCCAGGAATGCGGGCTTTTCACATGTAGAAAATGCTAATGCTTTG
>SJYC01120098.1:0-23865 GCA_006408675.1 Madoqua kirkii
TGTGAGCGGCCCCAGGTCCCCGCGTCCCCACCCCCTGCGCCCCCCTGCCTCCCCCAGCACAGCTTTCCCGGGGCTTGTGGGACTGCGCGCAGACCGCCTGCGAGCGCCCTCTGCCCTCACTGAATCCCTGCTAAAGCCACAGGTAGCTAGCTTTTCCCCGGAGGCAGCAGGCAGGTGAATTTTTTTTTTTTACTCTCGGTTCAAAATTGTATTTCACACTTTCAGTTACTTTTTAGGACACAGTGTAGTCCACCGAGGCAGATAACCAAGGATGCACAAACCATCCTCCTGTCCAGTCTTCCACTGATGGTCTTGTGGCAAGAACCCTGCGTTTGATGCGACATTTTTTCCCCCAGGTGCTCCAAAGTCACCGTTACGCGCGCGGCTCACCCACAGAAGGAGCAGCCGAAGGCCCGCAGGTGGCGGCAGCAGGGGAGACTCCAAAGCATTAAGCGCGCGCCGCGGCGAAGGCGCGCGCTGCTCCGCCAGCGCGGTGCGCGGGCCTCGGGGCTCAAGGCGCCACCTACCGGCGGCTGGGTCTCCGCGGCGAAGCGGCCCAGAGGGGCCGAGGCGGGGCCGGCACGGAGAGCCCCTTTTTCCCGGCCAGGTTCCACGTTTACCGGCTCAGAAAGCCATCCCACCCGAGGGCGCCGCGCATTAGCGACCCAGCATTTCCCCGCGCCGAGCTGTCGTTCTGGCCGACACCCAGGGGCCCAAATGCAGGCGGAAAACAACGAGATCCTGCCCAACAAACGCTAACTCCGTTCCCTCCAATAATTCCAGTGTTTCTTTGATTAATTACATTCCTTCTCATTTACTAATTTTCTTATATTTGTTGTGTTGGCTTTAGTTGTTATAGTAATTTTCTTTTATTTCATTTTTGTTTCGTTATTCCACTTTATTATTTTACTTGGCTTATGTCATTTTATTTTCGTTTTGTTTTTACTAATGTAATTTCATTACTTAATTTCATTTGTCCTTTTATTTTTATTTTCTCTTTATTCTATTTTTTCTTCATTTTATCTCATAATTCATTTGTTTTTATTGTCTACTATTTTATTTGTGGTGAAGGGAAAAGATGGATATCTTTTTCATCCTATCTTGAGGTGTATGTATTTTCCTGCTTCTGAGTTTTAAGAAACAGTGAAGATGAATACTCTTCAGCCCATTATTTGCAGTGTTTGTCTCATCTCCACAACTAAACTGGAAGCACCTGGAAAGTCAGGAACAAGGTTTGATGTCATTCTTGGGCCAGGGACATGTGTTGACCAAAAGCCAGTAATAAATATTTCTCCAGTTGACACAATCTGAAACCCACACTGCATGTTTGATCCATCAAATTCCATCAAAGTACCTGCTCTGGGCACGGACTCCCAGCCTCTAGAGCTCCAAGCCAAAATTAGGATGGGAGACAAGGACGCAAGACCTGGAACAAAGCATCCTAGAGGAAGCTTCACTTCAGGTGGTCCGGTAGAGGGGGCAGGAGACAGCTGCAGGTTTCTGGACCACAGCGGGTATGTTTCAGATTAAACTAGGAAAGAAGTTCTAAGGTGTGTTTTGTTTTGTTTTTCTTGTCACACCCCAGTGGGTCTTAGCTGCTGGAGAGAGAGTGGTCTATAATTTGAGGTAGGTAAGGAAGGAGATCAGTCCTGGGTGTTCTTTGGAAGGAATGATGCTAAAGCTGAAACGCCAGTACTTTGGCCACTTCATGCAAGGAGTTGACTCATTGGAAAAGACTCTGATGCTGGGAGGGATTGGGGGAGAAGGGGACAACCGAGGATGAGATGGCTAGATGGCATCACGGACTCAATGGATGTGGGTTTGGGTGAACTCCGGGAGTTGATGATAGACAGGGAGGCCTGGCGTGCTGCAATTCATGGGGTCACAAAGAGTCGGACACGAATGAGCGACTGAACTGACCAACTGACCGAAGGGTTCATTTGTCAGCTCTGAGACCCTATGGTTCTTTGAGTTCCACAGTGCCCCCCACTCTCCCGAAGACCTTGTGCAATATGGTGTATGTCTTATGTTATTGGGGGGGATAAGAAGAATGAATCACTATTTTCCATCAGTTCTCTGGAAAGCACTGTGAATTGCACTTATGAATTTTCACTGGATCTTCCCTCAACTTAATATTCTTAAAAAGATTAAATTTATGGAAAAGATGAAAAAGAGGTTTAGTGAACACGCTTATACCCTAGATAAACCAGTTGACACTTTGCTAATATTTGCTTTGGGCTTTCCAGGTGGTACAGTGATGAAGAATCCCCCTGCGAATGCAGGAGCCTTGGGTTCAGGTTTGATCTCTGGATCGGGAAGATCTCTTGGAGGAGGGGCATGGCAACCCACTCCAGTATTCTTGCCTGGAGAATCTCATGGACAGAGGAGCCTGGCGGGGTAGAGTCCGTGGGGCCACAAAGAGTCAGACACAACTTAGTAACTAAACAAAAAGCTCACATAGGGCGTCTACTGCCTGGCATGGGTTGGGAGGGTAGAAAAAAAGAAGCTTCCTTCCAGTCCTGGACCCCATGGCTCCTGTAGCCACAGCCAGCAGTAGGGCCAAGGGTCCTTCTTGAACACCATTTCTACTGTTCCCACAGGAAAGGGCTCCGTGGGAATGGCAGGGTTGACAAGTAGCCCGGTGAAGACACCGCCCAGATGTGACTTTCAGTGAGGCTCTTGGCATTCAAGCTGGGCAAAAGATGGGTTTCTAATCTGTGAATCTTGGGGAGGTGTCCCATTTTGCTTTTTCATTTGTTGGTGTAGCATCTCCTTGCCCCCTCTCCTCCTGGATCTGGCTTCAGGGAATGTAGGGAACATTCACTCTGAAACCCAGCAGCCTGGGTCCAGATGCCAATCCCGCTCACCACTTCCTGTGTGACTTTGGGCGAGTTCCTGCACCCCTCTGTGCTGCAGTTTCCTCATTTGTAAAATGGCACCAGAGTAATAGGAACCCCATAGGCCTGTTATGAAGCTCAAGTGAGTTGCTATTTGTGAAGCTCTAGGAAAAGAGTCTGGCACCTAGTAAGTACCAGTTGGGTGAAGGTTAAACAAGTGAGTGCAGAGGCTGCTATGAAATGCCTTGTGGAGATCCCGAGTCGGGCTGTCTTCTGTAGTCTGGGAAAGAAAGAAGCATGGGTTCCTGGGAAAGCTCTGGGCATTGCTCTCCTACTTCCTGGCTGTGTGACTGTGCAAACTGCTTGCTCTCCCTGGACCCCAGCTTCCACCTCTATAAAATGAGAGTAATGCTCACTTCAGAGGGCAGAGTCAAGAAGTGCTTCCTTAGCAAAGCTGCTCAGCAGATGGTCTCTAGCTGTTTCAAGAAGGGTGTCCTGAGTTTTTGATTTCTGCTTGTTAAAATCCAAGGTGCACTGCTGTCATGAATTAGGAGGAAAAGAACCTCCCTTAGCTGCCCCTTGCCTGGAGTTGTTACTGAAACTTTTTCCACAACAGAAGGCAGGCTGAGGTTATGGGGGGATCTCAGCCTCTGGGGTCTGACGCCTGATAAAAGAGGTAGAGCTGATGTAATAATAATAGAAATAAAGGACGCAATAAATGTAACGTGCTTGAAGCATCCCCAAACCATCCCCTCTACTCCTGGTCCTTAGAAAAACTGTCTTCTATGAAACCTGTCCCTGGTGCCAAAATGCTTGGGGGCTGCTAGGGACTAGGAACTCAGAGACGAGTCCTTCTCTGTTTCAATCCCCCCACCGCCCCTTTTGTGTGAGATTCCTCAATCTTGAGGAGGAATGGGTACAGAACAAGAAAGGGAATAAAGTTTTAAACAGAGCTTAATCATAAACTCAGCAGAGGAATTTGGATTTGGTTCCATTTCCATTCCAGTTTGTTCCAACTCTTCCAGGGAATGGGGCAACTACCACTTCCTACTTCCTGCTGAAATGGGGTGTTGTTTTTGCTGTTGTTTGATTGCTAACTCCTCTTTTGTGACCCTGTGAACTGTAGCCTACCAGCCTCCCTCTATGCGTGGGATTTCCCCAACAAGAATACTGGAGTGGGTTGCTTTTTCCTTCTCCAGGTTATCTTCCTGACCCAGGGATTGAACCTGTATCTCCTGCATTGGCAAGTGGATTCTTTACCCACTGAGCCACAGGGAAGCCCAGCCTAACTTGGGGAATGCACACAGAGTTGGAAATAATCTCAATTTCCAAGTTTGGCATCAGTATTTTATATTATGAAAACATTGCTTCTCTCTGATTACTTTGTCATAGCACCTGGACAAAATTTTGAAAATTAGTAGACATTACAATGAGGATAACAATCAAAATGCATCTGTGTATTATTTTCTGAATGTGTCTTTTCTACCCTGGACATTGGGGTCAAAACTATGGTTTGGGGGCTTCCCTGGGGGCTCAGTGGTAAAGAATCCACCTGTCTATTCAGGAGACATGGGTTCGATCCCTGGTCTGGGAAGATGCCACGTGCCACGGAGCAGCTAAGCCCATGCACAACTATTAAGCTTGTGCTCTAAAGCCTGGGAGCTGCAAGTACTGAGCCCCCAAGTCCTACAGCCCAGCTCCAATACAAGTGAAGATAGTGCACTGCAACTAGAGGAAAGCCCACACAGCAAGACCCAGCACAGCCAAAAATAAATAAATAAAATTATTGTGTTTAAAAATAATATACGTGTGAAGGAATGTCCCTTGTGGTGCAGCAATTAAGACTCTGTGCTTCCACTGCAGAGGGCTCAGGTTCTATTCCTGGTTGGGGAACTAAGATCCACATGACGAGTGGTTAAGCCAAAAGGTTTTTTAAAATACCAAAAGTAAAAAAATAATAATAATAAAATGAAATATGGTTTGCAACAAAACAATAGCTTTCCATAATGTTATTTAAATTTCTTACCCAGTTCAGCAGTATGATCTGAAAGTTATCAAGTGTTTCTAATATAATTTAATATACCAAATAATCCAATTTACTTTACTATTTTTCCTGTGATGCCTCGGGGCCCTTGGGAATACTCAAACTTAGCTAGAGAAAGAAAGTACAATCTGTTATCAAAAAAAGCCCCATATTCCAGGAAATTTTTGTTCTTTTAACAGGGAGAAAGAAAACCAAATTCCAGGGAATTTCCTGGCTGACCGGTGTTAGGACTCAGTGCTCGCACTGCTGAGGATGCAGGCTCAATCTATGGTCCTGAAACTAAGGTCCCACAAGCTGCAAGCTGCATGGCAAGGCAGGAAGAAAAAAATTCCTATCTTCTACCAGTTTACTATTAGTAACAAAGTTGATTTACCTAATTAAATCCATTCTAACTTTAATCACTCCTGACAGCACACAAAAGCCTTCTCTTAAAGTTCCCTTTTCTCACAAACCTTTTACCACTTTTTGTATCCATATGATCTATTTTCCCCCATCCAGAAACAGCTCTTGAACAAAATTTTCACCACTTTTCCTCAACAGAAACATCTCCATTCTGTATACATTTTCTCACCTACAATGCATATAGTTGCTTTACACTCTGAAATGCTTTCCTTGTCATGCTAGTAGCTTTCATTACATATTTACAATTTTTAACCCTTAAAAGCCTTAACAAACCAAGAAACAAGTAATTGAATTGTTATACCAGCATTTTCTGATTGAAAAACTTAACATATTCCATAATCTCCAAAAACTTGAATTTTTCTCATAGCACCCTTTCTCTTTAATGTGGAACAAGAGAGTGTGTTTAATAAACCCCAAACGTCTTTTGAAGCTCTACCGATTAAGCTAAGACTGAAGTCTCAGGCAAAGGGGGCTTTGTTTGTATGTTAAGGACATGATAAGAGCTCACTTCAAGTTTTCTCCTAGGCACATTTTTGTTCTCTCAGGATTAGAATTCTGAAAACAGTATTTTATCAGCCCAGCTTTCTCTGCTACAAAAATTGTCCTCCACATCAGACACACATCACAACCAATTTACAAAATGCCAAAATAGCATAGTTCAGACTCAAAAGAGGTTATCTGCGTGCACAGTGGTGGACTTAGAGGTGTCTTGGAGCTTGTCAGCTCTCCTCAGAGGTGTCTTTTCGTCCTACCAAGGAAAAGCCTAGCCGTCTGGGCTGAGCAGAGGAGAAACAGAGACGATCCCCAAAACAAATGGTTCCCACAGCCTTCCCAGCGCATCATGAAGGTGGTGCCTTGGCTCAGGAACGATTCACACACACACCCCGAGCCCGATGTTGCAAGAACACAGCCACACACACACACACACACCCCCGAGCCCGATGTTGCAAGAACACAGCCTCACACTGGCCGCCAGCATCTGTTAGCGGGACTTCCCTGGTGGTTCAGGGCCTAAGACTGCATTCCCAATCCAGGGGCCCTGGGTTTGATCCCTGGTCAGGGAACTAGATCTCATGTGCTGCAACTATAAAGATCCCGCGTGTGGCAACGAAGATCCTGAGTGCTGCAACTAAGACTCAGTGAAGCCAAAAACAGTGAGTAGGCACGCCAAGATAGGCAAGATCTCCAAAATACAATGCACCTTGGAATACAGATACATAGTAAGTAAATAAGTAAGTGAAGTCGCTCAGTCGTGTCCAACTCTTTGCGACCCCATGGACTGTAGCCCACCAGGATTCTCTGTCCATGGGATTCTCCAGGCAAGAATACTGGAGTGGATTGCCATTTCCTTTGCCAGGGGATCTTCCCGACCCAGGGATTACACCAGCATCTCCTGCACTGCGGGTAGACACTTTAACCTCTCAGCCACCAGGGATGCCCACAGATACATAGATATGGGTTCAATACCTTTCAAAAATATAAACTTTGGAATCCAATAAAATAAGATAAAGAAAAAAAATAATCTGTTTGTAGGTCCAGGTGCTCCCAGCTTAAAAGCCAGCAAATAAGCAAGAAACACCTGGAGTAACAGGCAAATTTGGTCTTGGAGTATAAAACGAAGCAGGGCTAAGGCTAATAGAGTTTTGCCAAGAGAGCACACTGGTCATAGCAAACACCCTCTTCCAATAGACAAGAGAAGACTCTACACATGGACATCACCAGATGGCCAACACCAAAATCAGACTGATTATAGTCTTTGCAGCCAAAGATGGAGAAGCTCTATACAGTCAGCAAAAATAAGACCTGGAGCTGACTGTGGCTCAGATCATGAACTCCTTATTGCCAAATTCAGACTTAAATTGAAGAAAATGGGGACAACCACTAGACCATTCAGATATGACCTAAATCAAATCCCTTATGATTATACAGTGGAAGTGAGAAATAGATTTAAGGGACTAGATCTGACAGAGGACCCGATGAACTATGGACGGAGGTTTGTGACATTGTACAGGCGATAAGGAGCAAGACCATCCCCAAGAAAAAGAAATGCAAAAAAGCAAAACAGCTGTCTGAGGAGGCCTTACAAATAGCTGTGAAAAGAAGAGAAGCGAAAAGCAAAGGAGGAAAGGAAAGATATACCCATTTGAATGTTCCCCCCCCCCCCCGACCTTGGTCGTGGGATAGCTCCTCCCTGCCGCTGCCTGACCTCAGACTCAGGGTGCCACTCTTACAACTCAGTAAATCTTCCATACAATTTTCTGTTGATGGGTGCAGCTGTGTTCCCTGCCTGCTATTTACCTGGGGCCAAACTATGGTGGAGATAATGAAGGCAATGACGACCTCCTTAGAAAAGTCCTATGCATGTACTGCTACTCTCAGTGCCCCCAACACTCCAGCAGGCACCACTGACCCCCGCCTCTGCTGGAGACTCCTGGACACTCACAGACAAGTTTAGGTCAGTCTCTTGTGGGATCACTGCTCCTTTCTCCTGGGTCCTGGTGCACAAAGTTCTGTTTGTGCCCTCCAAGAGTCTATTTCCCAGTCCTGTGTAAGTTCTGGCAGCTGTATGGTGGGGTTAATGGCAAACTCCTCCAAGAGGGCTTATTCCATATCCAAGTAGGCTGCACCCAGAACCCCTCTCCATGTGGCAGCCCACTGCTGACCCGTTCCTCCACAGGAGATGCTCAAACACAGTTCTGTCTCAGTCTTGTGGGGTCCCTGGGTCGTGGTGTGCACAAGATTTGTTTGAGCCCTATCAGAGCCTCTGGTGGGAATGGAGTTTGATTCTAAACTCGAAATTGGCCCCTCCTACTGTCTTGCTGGGGTTTCTCCTTTGGCCTTGGACGTGGGGTATCTCCTCAGAGCCAGCCCAGCGCTGTGCAGCCACCTTGTGCCGCTGTGCCGACCTTAACTTCATGACCCCGATAATCACGATGGTGTGATCACTCACCTAGAGCCAGACATCCTGGAATGTGAAGTCAAGTGGGCCTTAGGAAGCATCACTACAAACAAAGCTAGTGGAGGTGATGGAATTCCAGTTGAGCTATTTCAAATCCTAAATGATGATGCTGTGAAAGTGCTGCACTCAATATGCCAGAAAATGTGGGAAATTTGCAGTGGCCACAGGACTGGAAAAGGTCAGTTTTCATTCCAATCCCTAAGAAATGCAATGCCAAAGAATGCTCAAACTACCACACAATTGCACTCATCTCACATGCTAGTAAAGTAATGCTCAACATTCTCCAAGCCAGGCTTCAACAATATAGGAATCGTAAACTTCCAGATGTTCAAGCTGGATTTAGAAAAGGCAGAAGAACCAGAGATCAAATTGCCAATATCTGCTGGATCATGGAAAAAGCAAGAGAGTTCCAGAAAATCATCTCTTTCTGCTTTTTTGACTATGCCAAAGCCTTTGATTGTGTGGATCACAATAAACTGTGGAAAATTCTAAAATAGGTAGGAATACCAGACCACCTTACCTGCCTTTTGAGAAATCTGTATGCAGGTCAGGAAGCAACAGTTAGAACTGGACAAGGAACAACAGACTGGTTCCAAATAGGAAAAGGAGTACGTCAAGGCTCTACACTGTCACCCTGCTTATTTAACTTATATATAGAGTACATCATGAGAAATGCTGGGCTGGATTAAACACAAGCTGGAATCAAGACTGCCAGGAGAAATATCAAGAACCTCAGGTATGCAGATGACACCACCCTTATGGCAGAAAGTAAAGAAGAACTAAAGAGCCTCTTGATGAAAGTGAAAGAGGAGAGTGAAAAAGTTGGCTTCAAGTTCAACATTCAAAACCTAAGATCATGGCATCCAGTCCCATCACTTCATGGCTAGTAGATGGGGAAACAGTGGAAACAGTGGCAGACTTTATTTTGGGGAGACTCCAAAATCACTGCAGATGATGACTGCAGCCATGAACTTAAAAGGCGCTTACTCCTTGGAAGGAAAGTTATGACCAACCTAGATAGCATATTAAAAAGCAGAGATTACTTCGCCAACAAAGGCCCATCTAGTCAAGGCTATGGTTTTTCCAGTAGTCATGGATAGATGTGAGAGTTGAACTATAAAGCAAGCTGATTGCTGAAAAATTGACGCTTTTGAACTGTGGTGTTGGAGAACACTCTTAAGAGTTCCTTGGACTGCAAGGAAATTCAACCAGACCATCCTAAAGGAGATCAGTCCTGAGTGTTCATTGGAAGGATTGATGTTGAAGCGAAACTCCAATACTTTGGCCTTATGTGAAGAGCTGACTCATTTGAAAAGACCCTGATGCTGCGAAAGATTGAAGGCAGGAGGAGAAGGAGACAACAGAGGATAAGATGGTTAGATGGTATCACCAACTCAATGGACATGAGTTTGGATAAACTCCGGGAGTTGGTGATGGACAGAGATGCCTGGCTTGCTGTGGTTCATGGGTCAGCAAAGAGTCAGACATGACTGAGAGACTGAACTGAGCTGAACTTAGAACTCAATGATGAGAAGAGAAACAACCTAATTTTAAAAATGGCCAAAATATATGAACAAAAACCACCAAAGAAGATATATAGATGACAAAGAAACATGAAAAGATGTTCAGCATCATTACTAATCAAGGAAATTCAAAGCAAAACCATGTTGAAATACTACTACCTACCCACTAGAGTGGCTAAAGATAAAAAGATGAACCATAATATGAAGTGCTTGCAAGGATGAGGAGCAATTAAAGCTTTCATATGTTGTTGATGGGAATGCAAAATGGTACCATCACTTTGGAAAACAGTTTTCCAGTTAAGGGCTAATTTTAATCTACCACTTGATCCCACCGTTCCACTTCTAGGTATTTTTCCAAGACAAATGAAAACATATGCCTAAAGACTTTCACACACAACTTCAGAGTGGCTTTATTTTTTCATTGCCAATAACTGGAAACAACCCAAATGTCCATCAACAGGTGAAAGGATAGACTAGCTCCAGTGTCCAAACAATGAAATATTAATACTATTCATCAGTAAAAAGCAATAAATTATTAATACATATAATAACATGGATGAATATAAAAATAAATGTGCTGAGTGAAATAATCTACATTTTTAAAAAGTAATATATTTAACGTGATTCAGTTTATATAAAACTCTAGAAAATGCAAACTAATCTGTGATGACCAAAAACAAATCATTGTTTTCCTGGGGACAGAGAAATGGAAGGATGGATGACAAACAGGCATAAGGACAATTTGGGGAGTGATTGATGTGTTTACTCCCTTGATTGTGGTTATGGTTTTACGGTATATATGTATGTCAAAACTCACTGCAGCAGTCTGGATCCAATCAGGTGATAGAAACCACACCATAGACTAAGCAGAGGAAGTTTAATTCAAATTCTAAGTTTTATTAATTATTAACTATGATAAAAGAGTAACCATAAGACTTAAGGAAACTATATACATTATCCTGCTGCTGCTGCTGCTAAGTGGCTAAGGCTGCTAAAACTCCTGCACTTTGGCCACCTGATGTGAAGAGCTGACTAATTTGAAAAGACCCTGATGTTGGGAAAGATTGAAGGCAGGAGGAGAAGGGGACAACAGAGGATGAGATGGTTAGATGGCATCGCCGACTCAATGGACATGAGTTTGGGTGGACTCCAGGAGTTGGTGATGGACAGGGAGGCCTGGTGTACTGCAGTTCATGAGGTCACAAAGAGTTAGACACGACTGAGTGACTGAACTGAACTGAACTGAAGGAAAGTATTGGAAGGAAGATAAAATTAGAAGAGCTTCAGACCTCATTGAAGAAGGTATGGTTCAGCCCACCAGACAGCAGCAAAAGTTGTTGCATTGGCCAGACTAAAGCAAGCAATAGGGCCCCTCTTAAAAGTAACTAATGACATAAGCGTGCAGTGGGAGTCTGGGTACAGTGTGGACAAGAGGCTTTTTGAACATGCGGGCTGGGTGGGGTCTGCGGAGGGAGCTGCAGTGCTCTGTGTGGCCCTGTACACCTTGCAGCCACAGGTGGGATGTGGGGACTTACAGTAGGAACATCTTCTCGGTGTGTGACCACAGGTAACTGCAGGCAAGCCACACTCTAGCTTTGGTTTCTATGTTGAGAAGGCTGCAAAAGAGATTATCACCAGGCCAAGGCTAGAGGCAGATTCTTGGCACCTAGAGGTAGATTCTTCCACCTGTGTTGTCATAGCCACCCCACCTGGCCCACGCTAGAAACGGCAAGAAGCCTCTTCCTCACTACACATAAAATAGATAAACAACAAGGACTTACTGTATAGCATATGAAACCATATTCAATATCTTATAATAACCTGATATTAAGTGAAAGTGAAGTTGCTCAGTCATGTCTGACTCTTTGCAACCCCATGGGCTGTAGCCTACCAGGCTCCTCTGTCCCTGGGATTTTCCAAGCAATAGTCCTGGAGTGGGTTGCCATTTCCAAATGGAAAAATTGATAATGATATTGATAATGCTGGAAACTGCAAGAAGCCTCTTCCTCCAGCAGTGTCCCTCCAGACCTGCCTATGAAAAATGATCACTTTAAAGGAGAAATGCTTAAACAAATTCCATTACTGAGTATACAGCATATATTGAAGTGTACCATCAGAACTGAGAGCAATAAATTGATAACTGACATGATCACAAATTATACATTCTAAAAGCTCATGCAACTCGATATCGAAAAGCCAAACAACACAATTAAAAATGAGCAGAAGATCTAAATAGACATTTCTCCAAAGAAGACATACAGAGGCCAACAGAGAAATGCAAATCAAAATGAAAATGAGGTACTACCTCGCACTGATCAGAATGGCCTTAATCAAAAAGTCTACAGATAATAAATGCTGGAGAGGGTGTAGAGAAAAGGAAACCCTTCTATACTGTTGGTGGAAATGTAAATTGATGCAGCCACTATGGAAAACAGTCTGGAGGTTCCTTAAAAAAACTAAAGATAGAATTACCATACGATCCAACAATCTCACTCCTGGGAATATATCCAGAGAAGACATAAACTCTAATTCAAAAAGATACATGCACCCCATTGTTCATAGCAAAATTGCTTATAATAGCCAAGATACAGCAGCAACCTAAGGGTCCATCAGCAGATGAATAGATAAAGATGTGGTATATATGTCCAATAGGATATTATACTGCTATAAAAATAGAGTGAAATATTGCCATTTGCAGCAACATGGATGGACCTAGAGATTATTATACTAAGTGAAGTAAGTCAGAGAAAGATAAATATTATATGGTATCACTCATATGTGGAATCTAAAAAATAATGTAAATCAGCTTCTCTAAAAAACAGAAACAGACTTACAGCCATAGAAAAAAAACTTCTGGTTACCAAAGAGGAAGGTGGGAGAGGGGTAAATTAAGAATATGAGATTAATATACACACACAAAATAGATAAACAACAAGGATTTACTGTACAGCACATGAAACCATATTCAATATCTTGTAATAACCTGATATTGGAAATGGAAAAATTGATAATGATATTGATAATGGAAAAGAATCTGATGGGTATACCTGAAGCTAACACTACAGTAAATCAACTACAGCTTAATAAACGAAAATGTTTTAAATTGTATACTTTAAATATATTCAGTTTAAAGTACATGTCAGTGATGCCTCAAGAAACTTCAAAGTAATATATGCTGACAGTACCATTTAGAGAAAGGTTTCAAACATAAGAGATAAAAATAAATAAGAAAAAAGTAACTTGGAAGAAATGGAATAAGAAGAAGAAAATTCACACACACACACATTCTGTTGTTGACACATTCAGGGAGATGAGTGAAGAAGCTGCTTTTATAGAATAAGAACGGGATGCAGGGAATGAGAAGAGGGAGAAGATGTGAGAGCAGCAATAGTCCTGGAAATTGAAAGTAATCATTACGTCTGAGACAAAAGTAAAAGGCTTGGACAAACGCTTTCAAAGTTCTGAAGGTGAATCATTTTTTACTTAGAATTCTACACTCAACTAAACTATCATTCGGAGTGAGAGAAGAACATCTGCTGACATGCAGATCCTCAAAAGCATCTTCCATACATATACACTGTGCTAGTTTCCTATGGGCTCGGTAGCAAATTACCACAAACTTGGTGGTTTAAAACAATACCAATTTATTATCTTAGTTTGGTAGACCAGAAGTGCAAAGTCAGTTTTATTAGGCTAAAACCAAGGTGTCACTGGACTGGCTCCTTCTGGAGGCTCTAGGAGAGAATATAGTTATCCCAGCTTCGAGAGCTGGGCTCCTTGGGTCATGACAATCTTCTAAGCCAGCAGTGTAGCATCTTCAAATCACTCTCCACTTCATCTTTACATCTTCAGTCTTATAAAGACCTTTGTGATTACATAGGACCCACTTGGATAACCCAGGATAATCTCATCACAAAATCCTTAGTCACATCTGCAAAGTCTCTTTTGCTCTGTAAAGAACAGGTTCTGGAGATTAGGATATGGGGATCTTTAGGAAGTCTTTAGTCTATCATATACCCTCTCCAAGGATATTATCTGAGGATACATGGCAACTATTCAGAAAGTAAACAAACAAACAAACAAAAATGGATGCTTAGAATCTAGGTAAAAGAGGAGAGGAATTTCCAGGATGATAAAGAATGTGTATTGCAGGAAGGAAACTGAATAATTGATCAGGGAGAATTATCCAAGATTGGAACAGATCTGAAGACTTTAGGAGAAAAATTACCATCTGATAGCTTCTTAGACTAATGTAGGCCTAAGAGAAACTTTTGCTTTTTATGAAATGTTTTGGAGGAAGTTGGTGATAAGCATGTAGAAAACTAAACAAATATAAACAATGATTAACTCCATGGAGTACCAAAAATTGGTTGTACAGAAAAGGAAAAATAAACATAATATGTTACATGGTTGAGCTGTAGGTAGAAATTACATAGAAACATCATACTGCAAACACTGAATCCAACCAAAATTACTATCAATATGAGAGAGTGGGAGAATGGGAAGTATACAGTGTTGTGTGTGGGGGTGATTGTGAAAGAGAGGTCATAATTCATATGGAAAGTTGAATAGATAATAACTATAATCAAGGTCCTATTGTATAGCACAGAGTTCTATATTCAATATCCTATGATAAACCATAATAGAAAAGAATATTTTAAAAAAGAATGTCTATATATATGTGTGTGTAACTTAATCACTTTGTTGTACAGCAGAAATTAACATGACAATGTAAATCAACTATACTTCAATTAAATAGAAAATAAATATATCATGACTAAAACTGATCAGGATGTGGCTGTATGTTATTTATTTGAGATCATGAGCAGAAATATTAAAAGAAAGGATTAAAATAATTCTAAATCAAGGAGTAGGTGTGGGAAAGAGGGGCAGATGACAGGAGGACACCAGAATCACTGAGATGCTCAGTAGTGGCCCTCCTCTGTAAGGCCAGAACAGATGTGAAGCGATGCTGTTAGAATACTGATTGTTGATAGTAATAGGGATGATAATGTCCCAAAATAAAGGCCAGGTGGAAATGCTTAACCAAAGACACAACATGGACACAATTATTGTGATGAGTAGTGAGGCTGGAGAGGCAGTCAGGGAAGCCTGGCTCACAGAGTTATGGAGATGTTTAATAGAATACAAATCCCAAGGAGGAAAATACGTGGGCAGGCAACAAGGGCATTGTTCACACCATTCAGCCAAAATTAATCAAGGATGGATGATCAATAGGTAGAAAGCAGTTTCTCCAGTTTAAAAAAAAAAAAAGCATGATACTTTATCAGGTTTCAGGCCAGGACCAGTTTCTTGACCAGAACTTAGTTGGCTGAAGGAGAGGCATATCCTTAAGCAGAAGGTCCCTATCACAAATATATAAAAGAAAAAGCTCTTCCCCAAGTGGAGTGCAAGTGGTCCTGCGGCTTGGGCCCAGGTGACCAGTGCTGTGCTTAGTTGCTCAGTCATGTCGAATTCTTTGGGACCCCATGGGTTGCAGCCCACCAGGCTCCTTTGTCCGGGGAGATTTTCCATGCAAGAATACTAGAGTGGGTTGCCATGCACTTCTCCAGGGGATCTTCCCAACCCAGGAATCAAATCCAGATCTCTCACATTGCAGGCAGATTTTTTACCATCTGATCTATCAGAGAAGCCCAAGAATACTGGAGGGGGTAACCTATCCCTTCTCCAGGGGAACTTCCTGACCCAGGGATCAAACCAGGTCTCCTGTATTGCAGGTGGGTTCTTTGAGCTACCAGGGAATCCAATCCTATTTTATTGGAGAGTATCTCTATTGGGAAAAATCATATGGAATTAACTGCAACCTTCAGTAGAAGAATCACAGGACAGACCTCTAGGGTTTTGTGTGACCATGCCATATGTAATAAATTGTGACACATTATTCAAATGTGTGATACAGCATCCTTATGATAATCTCTAAGTCCATCCATGTTGCTGCAAATGATGTTATTTCATTCTTTTTTATATCCAAATAATATTCCATTGTATAAAAGTACCACATCATCTTTAACTAACCCTCTGTTGATGGACATTTAGGTTGCTTCCATGTTTTTACTATTAGACTATCATACAAAGTAAAATAGAGGTGAGATGAGGTGAGGTGAAGTCGCTCAGTCGTGTCCGACTATTTGTGACCCCATGGACTGTAATCTACTAGGGTTTCTCCATCCATGGGAATCTCCAGGCAAGAATACTGGAGTGGATTGCCATTTCCTTCTTCAGGGGATCTTCTCAACCCAGGGATCGAACCTGGGTCTCCCGCATTGGAGGCAGACGCTTTAACCTCTGAGCCACCAGGGAAGAGAGAGATAAATGTCATATGATATCACTTATATGCGAAATGCTTAAAAATGATACAAATGAACTATTTATAGAGCAGAAAGAAGCTCACAGATTTCAAAAACAAATTCATGGTTACCAAAGGAGAAAAGTGGGATGCAGGGATAATATAGGAGTTTGAGATTAACATATACCTACTACTACTACATTTAAAACTGATAATCAACAAGGGCTTACTGTATAGTACAAGGAACTTTATTCCATATTCTATAATAACTTATATAGGAAAAGAATCTGAAAAAAATAGATATATGTGTATGTATGTATAACTGAATCACTTTGCTGTATACCTGAAATTAATATATTATAAATCAACTATAATTCAATATAAAATAAAAATTAGACTAAAAAATAGCATTCTTTTCCTGATAATCAGAGCCAGTTACTCCCACCAGGATGATAACTCCTTTACTGACATACTGGCCCTTTGGCATGAGGAATCCAAAGTAAGCAGACAGTAGCTTAAAATTTAATGGCACTCTTATTGTAAGTTTAGTGGAAGAGTTCCTTCTGTGGAGACAAACTCCAAGGTTATGAGGAAGGGAAATGCAAATTTCATATTTGCTATATTCAAGAGATACACACAGTTGACATATAAAAATGCAGGCTGAAAGCAAAAACAAAAAGTGCACCACACCAATAAGAAAATTAGGGTGGCTTTACTATTGTTTGACAAAACAGTCTTCAAAACAAAGAGTATTATTAGAAATAAACAGGGATTTCAAATGCTAAGAATCAATAATACATAAAAATTCTAAACTTTATGTTTATGTATATATGTCCCTAAATGTGTATGTTCCTATTAATGGAGCTTAAAAGTATATGTATGGGAAGCAAAAATTGATATAACCAAATATATAACAGAAAATGAACAATCATAATTGGAGACTTGAATACTTCTTAGTAATTACTAGTAAGGGTATAAAAAACTTGAACACTATTAATCAGCTTGATTTAGTAGATGTTTATGGAATGCCCCCACTCCAGTATTCTTGCCACAAGAATCCCAGGGGCAGAGGAGCCTGGTGGGCTACAGTCCACGGGGTCGCAAAGAGTTGGACACGACTGAGCAACTTCACTTTCACTTTCACTTCTGGAATTCTATATCCAAAAACTAAGGCATGCATATTCTTTTCAAGCATTCACAAAACATTCATCAAGAAAGACTATATGCTAAGCTATATTGACCACTAAAAATAAGTAAAATTGATCAATTTAAAAAAAGAGGAAAGGCCCCACAAATTACCAACCTTAAGAATGAAAGAGGAATTCCCTGGCAGTCCAGCAGTTAGGACTCGGTACTCTAATTGCCAGGAACCTGGGTTTGATTCATTCCATCTACAGTCAGGACACTAAGATCCTATAAGCTGCAGCATGGCCAAAAAAAGAAAAGAAAAAGGAAAACAACATAGACAGTAAAGGGCTATTATGAACAACTTCATCAACATATTAAACAATGTAGATGAAGTAGATAAATTTACTGAAAAACACAACTTACAACTGATTTAAAAAAAGGCTTAAATAGCTGTGTAACTATGAAACAAAACTGAATTCTTAATTTAAAACCTCACCACAAAGAAACCCCCTAGTCTAGATGACTTTAAAAGTGAATTATATTAAACACTTAAGGAAGAAATAACACCAATATTACACAAACTTTTTTTAAAAACAGAGAAGAAAATGCTTCCTAAGTTATTTTATAAGCTACCGTGATCCTAACACCAAAACCTGATAAAGGATAGTTCAAGAAAAGAAATATTCAAAGCAATATCCCTCATGAACTATATATAAAACTCTTTAACAAACTATTGGCAAAATAATATAAAAAGGATAATATTTTGTGACCAAGTAGTGTATATCCCAGTAATACTGTTTAGTTGCAAAGTCATGTTTAACTCTTTAGCAACCCAGTGGACTGTAGCTCAGCAGGTTCCTCTGTCCGTGGGATTTTCAAGGCAAAGTACTGGAGTGAGTTGTCACTTCCTTCTCTAGGGGATCTTCCTGACCCAGGGATCAAACCCCGGTCTCCTTCACTGAAAGGCAGATTCTCACTGAGCCATCAGTTCAGTTCAGTACAGTCGCTAAGTCCTGTCTGACTCTGTGACCCCATGAATCACAGCATGGCAGGCCTCCCTGTCCATCACCAATTCCCAGAGTTCACTCAGATTCACGTTCATCGAGTCAGTGATGCCATCCAGCCATCTCATCCTCTGTCGTCCCCTTCTCCTCCTGCCCCCCAATACCTCCCAGCATCAGAGTCTTTTTCAATGAGTCAACTCTTCGCATGAGGTGGCTAAAGTACTGGTGTTTCAGCTTTAGCATCATTCCTTCCAAAGAACACCCAGGGCTGATCTCCTTCAGAATGGTGTGGTTGGATCCCCTTGCAGTCCAAGGAACTCTCAAGAGTCTTCTCCAACACCACAGTTCAAAAGCATCAATTCTTCGGCACTCAGCTTTCTTCACAGCCAACTCTCACATCCATACATAACCACAGGAAAAACCACAGCCTTGACTAGACGGAACTTAGTCGGGAAAGTAATGTCTCTGCTTTTGAATATGCTATCTAGGTTAGTCATAACTTTTCTTCCAAGGAGTAAGCGTCTTTTAATTTCATGGCTGCAGTCACCATCTGCAGTGATTTTGGAGCCCACAAAAATAAAGTCTGACACTGTTTCCCTATCTATTTTTCATGAAGTGATGGAACCGGATGCCATCATCTTCGTTTTCTGTCTGAATGTTGAGCTTGAAGCCAACTTTTTCACTCTCCTTTTTTACTTTCATCAAGAGGCTTTTTAGTTCCTCTTCACTTTTGGTCATAAGGGTGGTGTCATCTGCATATCTGAGGTTATTGATATTTCTCCTGGCAATCTTGATTCCAGCTTGTGCTTCTTCCAGTCCAGCATTTCTCATGATGCACTCTGCATATAAGTTAAATAAGCAGGGTGACAGTATACAGCCTTGACATATTCTTGATGAAAGTGAAAGAGGAGAGTGAAAAAGTTGGCTTAAAGTTCAACATTTAGAAAACTAAGATCATGGCATCTGGTCCCATCACTCCATGGGAAATAGATGGGGAAACAGTGGAAACAGTGTCAAACTTTATTTTGGGGGACCCCAAAATCACTGCAGATGGTGGGTGACTGCAGCCATGAAATTAAAAGATGTTTACTCTTTGGAAGGAAAGTTATGACCAACTGAGACAGTATATTAAAAAGGAGAGACATTACTTTGCCAACAAAGGTCCGTCTAATCAAGGCTATGGTTTTTCTACTAGTCATGTATGGATGTGAGAGTTGGACTGTGAAGAAGGCTGAGCGCCAAAGAATTGATGCTTTTGAACTGTGATGTTGCAGAAGACTCTGTGGTGTTGCAATACCTTGGACTGCAAGGCGATCCAACCAGTCCATCCTAAAGGAGATCAGTCCTGGGTGTTCACTGGAAGGACTGATGTTAAAGCTGAACTCCAATACTTTGGCCACCTGATACGAAGAGCTAACTCATTGGAAAAGACCCTGATGCTGGGAAAGATTGAGGGCAGGAGGAGAAGGGGACGGCAGAGGATAAGATGGTTGGATGGCATCACCGACACAATGGACATGAGTTTGAGTGGACTCCGGGAGTTGGTGATGGACAGGGAGGCCTGGTGTGCTGCAGTCCATGGGGTTGCAAAGAGTCCAACACCACTGAGTGACTGAACTGAACTGAAACAAGCAAGGCTGATAGAAAGGAAAAATTAGCTTATTTTGGGTGCATGCAACCTGGAGAGTAGGGCAGACTCCTGTCCGAAAGCCAACTCCCTCCGCCAGCGCCACACAATCCTTGGACAAAAGCTTTCATAGGCTCCTTGCAGAAACAGCACGGTCAGCTCTAACAGTCATCTTGAAATTGGTCACAGGTGGTCTGTCCAGCGGCATCTTGATTGTCTTAAGTAGAGTCAGTCTTCAGGTCCAGAGTCAGTTTGTCCCCATCTCTTTGATACGAGCTCTCAGAATTGTGGTAGCTTATGTCATGGCTACAGTCTGGTTCTCATGTAGTTAACTTCTTACACCTAGTCGAGGTTTCAGCCTCTACCACACAGCTCACAGGATATGGTTCAGAATATTATCTATCGCCCTTGAGGAGAAACTGAATGTCCTTGACTTTGCTTAATGACTAATCTACTATTAGTCATTAAGTTAAAGTTCAACACCATTCAGAAAACTAAGATCATGGCATCCAGTCCCATCACTTCATGGCAAATTATTTAGTCTTGTTGGACTGTTTTCCTTTATTTCTGCATTTCCTCACTTGTCTGATTACACTTACTCTTTGGCTAAAGTTTTTCCACAGACCAAGGCAGGAGAAGGGTGTGGGGGGCAAGGACCACATAGTTCTGCTCCACTTCAAAACCTTCCTTTCGGGGAAAAGGCCTCCCCAAAAGGATGCCCTTTGTCTGGAGTCTGAGTTTTCCAGACCCCCTCTCTTGGAGAAGGAAACAGGTGTTTTCTTCCTTTCTGCCCTTCACTAAGAACAGTGTGAAAATCCCTGAGAAACCCAGCAGTGGCTGGGAATTCCCTGGCGATCCAATGGTTAGGACTCGTTGCTTTCACTGCTGTGGCCTGAGTTGGATCCTTGGTCGGGAAACTTAAGACCTTGCAAGCTGTGTGGCATGATAAGAAAGGAACGAAAAACAAACAGTGGCTTTGTGGATCAGGAATCCGAGGTCACTAGCAGCCCCCATTTGGCCTGTCAGTGCCTCAGACACCATCGAAGTGGAGTGGCTGTGGCTAGCTTGATATTTCTCTTGTGATAGTTGTTCTGACCACTTGAAGTCAGAACGTTTTCTAGAACCTTCAGTATGGGTTGTCTTTATCTATCATCTATCTATCTATAATTCTAGTCCAGGCCAGGCTGATCAGGAAAATAGTGGGCAGGATTCTAGGAGGAAATAACAAGCTTTGGTTCAGGGATTCATGCAGTAAAATTCATTCAGTTAAGTTCAAGTCCTCTGGGCCAGGAACAACTGTGAACAGTGGGATTGAGGCCAGAATTCGGCAGAGAAAGTCTGCTTTCCTTGGTACAGTCTTGTATTTTGGGGAATTTCAATAATGTTTCACTTCAGTTCAGTCGCTCAGTGGTGTCCAACTCTTTGCGATCCCATGAATCGCAGCATGCCAGGCCTCCCTGTCCATCGCCAACTCCTGGGCTTCACTCAAACTCATGTCCATTGAGTCGGTGATGCCATCCAGCCATCTCATCCTCTGCCGTCCCCTTCTCCTGCCTTCAATCTTTCCCAGCATCAGGGTCTTTTCCAATGAGTCAGTTCTTCGCATCAGTATTGGATGCAAAAGTATTGGAGTTTCAGCTTCAGTATCAGTCCTTCCAGTGAATATTCAGGACTGATTTCCTTTAGGATAGACTGGTTGGATCTCCTTGCAGTCCAAGGGACTCTCAAGAGTCTTCCTCAACACCACAGTTCCAAAGTCAACTATGTTTAGCTGTTCAAAAAAAATTTGTAAAGAAAGAACAGGGGGGCTAATATGAATAGCCACCAGGAGAATGGTCTTAGGACCCCACCCATCAAAGGCAGGGGCCTTAAATATGACAGGTGAGTTTTTGGAGCCCAGAAAGCCCTGGTGTCTGGCTTTCCTTCATAGGCCATCCAGAATTCCCTTGTGGGAAGGGAAAGGACATTCCGGGACTTCCGTGCTGGCCTAGTAGCTAAGACTCCATGCTGCTGGTGCCGGGGCCTGGGTTCCATCCCTGGTCATGGAACTAGACCCCCCATGCTGCAACTAATCAGCCAATACATAAATTATTAAATATTTTTTTAAAAAGAAAGAAAAGGGGGATTTTTTTCTTTTCTTTTTTTTGCCACACCATGCAGTATGCAAGATCTTAGTTCTCCAACCAGACACAACCCAGGCCCCCTGCAAGAGAAGATCGGAGTCCTAATCACTGGGCCACCCGGGAATTCTTAAGGGATTTCTTCATTATGATCCAAAATAGACATGAGTTTAGGGTGCTGCTTGGCTGGACTTTCTCACCTTCAGAATCACACTCTGTTGGAGAAAGCCCTTAATTAGGGGGAGTGGCCCTGACCCGACCTGCAGAGCCAGTGTCTCTCTTTTTAGAGAGTGATCCCACTGAATTAAAATTCAATTACTCCAACTTTAAGGGCAAGAAACACTATTTGTGAAAAATCATTAAACAGCACATAAAATCCTTTGAGGAAGGGGGAATACTAGAAGTACAGCCTGGCTTTTGTTAAGACACTTTGGGCCCAACGAGTTAACTTTTTTGAGGAATTTTAACAAGATAGTGGTCAAAGTGGAATTTGTCCATGTCGTTTATTTAAGGTTTTACAAGGCCCTGCAAAGAGTCCTCCCCTGAGTTTGGACAAGGAGCGAGTTTAGTAACAACATGGTGAGACCTATGAGGAAGACAAGCAACTGGCCTTGATGCTCCAAAAATGTCAGGTCTTGGGAATTCCCTGGCGGGCCAGGGGTTCGGACTCTGGGCTTCCACAGCAGGAAGCATGGGTTCCATCCCCGGTCAGGGAACTATGATTCCCGCATGCCTCGTGGGGCAGCCGAAAAAAATATAAAGTCAGGTCCTAAAAGACACAGGAGGGCTGAAGGTCTGCCCTGATTAAAGATTGTCCTACTGTATAGCACGGGAAACCCTGCTCAGTGTTAGTGCCAGCCTGGGTGGCAGGAGGGTTTGGAAGAGAATGGATTCATGTATATGTATGACTGAGCCTTTTGCTGTCCACCTGTAACTATCACAACATTGTTAATCAGCTATTTTCCAATATAAAATAAAAAGTTACAAAATAAAAATATTTTAAAAGTGTGTATTTTACTGCTGAAAGAAATAGAGACACATATAAAAAAAATAAAATAAAAGAGGATTGGAGAGATAGGACTTCGGACTGCGGCCTGTGGTCCTGGACTGGACCCTAGGAAGGGAAAAACAGACTCGCCCGGAAAGGAGCTGATTGAGACAACTGGTGAAATGTGAATACAGTCTGTGGATGAGATAGTAGTCTTGTAGCAATGCTAAATTTCCTGATTTAGACACTGTACTTTGGTTACATAAGATAATGTTTGTATTCTTAGGAAAGGCACAGGAAGTGATTAAGAACAGAGAAGGTCATCGTACTCCCTCCCAAATGGTTCACAAAAACAATTTTTAATCTATAGCTATAGGTATTTTATTTTACACCTATCTGTATTTTATACATAGCTACACATTTAACATATATACATGCACAATACATGTATATTATGTGCTATCTACATATTATATGTATATAATAATACACACGTATGGGGCTTCTCTTGTGGTCCAGTGGTTAGGACTCTATACTTCCAATGCAGGGGCCCCAGGTTTGATCCCTGGTCAGGGAACTTGGATCCCTAGCCAAAAATGAATTAACTAAAATAATTATAATACACATGTATATATGGAGAGAGAGAGAGAGTATGACCATGAATATGGGGAAAAGGTTAATCTTTAGGGATCCTGGGTGAAGGATAGATAGGAATTCCTTGTATTGTCATTGTAATTTTTCTCTCCATCTAAAATGATTTTGAAATACAAAGTTAGAAAAAATAAAAATCAGTAAAACTAATAAGAAGAGATAAAAGCTAGGAAAGGGGACTTCCCTGGTGGTCCAGTGGCTAAGACTCTGTGCTCCCAGTGCAGGGGGCCCAGGTTCCATCCCTAGTCAGGGAACTAGACTTCATATGCCTCAAC
>SJYC01120099.1:0-12135 GCA_006408675.1 Madoqua kirkii
AGGCCCTGCAAAGAGTCCTCCCCTGAGTTTGGACAAGGAGCGAGTTTAGTAACAACATGGTGAGACCTATGAGGAAGACAAGCAACTGGCCTTGATGCTCCAAAAATGTCAGGTCTTGGGAATTCCCTGGCGGGCCAGGGGTTCGGACTCTGGGCTTCCACAGCAGGAAGCATGGGTTCCATCCCCGGTCAGGGAACTATGATTCCCGCATGCCTCGTGGGGCAGCCGAAAAAAATATAAAGTCAGGTCCTAAAAGACACAGGAGGGCTGAAGGTCTGCCCTGATTAAAGATTGTCCTACTGTATAGCACGGGAAACCCTGCTCAGTGTTATGTGCCAG
Organism: Madoqua kirkii; assembly: GCA_006408675.1. Classification (NCBI taxonomy): domain Eukaryota; kingdom Metazoa; phylum Chordata; class Mammalia; order Artiodactyla; family Bovidae; genus Madoqua; species Madoqua kirkii. Next base: position 340 of record SJYC01120099.1, read on the forward strand.
CCTGGGTGGCAGGAGGGTTTGGAAGAGAATGGATTCATGTATATGTATGACTGAGCCTTTTGCTGTCCACCTGTAACTATCACAACATTGTTAATCAGCTATTTTCCAATATAAAATAAAAAGTTACAAAATAAAAATATTTTAAAAGTGTGTATTTTACTGCTGAAAGAAATAGAGACACATATAAAAAAAATAAAATAAAAGAGGATTGGAGAGATAGGACTTCGGACTGCGGCCTGTGGTCCTGGACTGGACCCTAGGAAGGGAAAAACAGACTCGCCCGGAAAGGAGCTGATTGAGACAACTGGTGAAATGTGAATACAGTCTGTGGATGAGATAGTAGTCTTGTAGCAATGCTAAATTTCCTGATTTAGACACTGTACTTTGGTTACATAAGATAATGTTTGTATTCTTAGGAAAGGCACAGGAAGTGATTAAGAACAGAGAAGGTCATCGTACTCCCTCCCAAATGGTTCACAAAAACAATTTTTAATCTATAGCTATAGGTATTTTATTTTACACCTATCTGTATTTTATACATAGCTACACATTTAACATATATACATGCACAATACATGTATATTATGTGCTATCTACATATTATATGTATATAATAATACACACGTATGGGGCTTCTCTTGTGGTCCAGTGGTTAGGACTCTATACTTCCAATGCAGGGGCCCCAGGTTTGATCCCTGGTCAGGGAACTTGGATCCCTAGCCAAAAATGAATTAACTAAAATAATTATAATACACATGTATATATGGAGAGAGAGAGAGAGTATGACCATGAATATGGGGAAAAGGTTAATCTTTAGGGATCCTGGGTGAAGGATAGATAGGAATTCCTTGTATTGTCATTGTAATTTTTCTCTCCATCTAAAATGATTTTGAAATACAAAGTTAGAAAAAATAAAAATCAGTAAAACTAATAAGAAGAGATAAAAGCTAGGAAAGGGGACTTCCCTGGTGGTCCAGTGGCTAAGACTCTGTGCTCCCAGTGCAGGGGGCCCAGGTTCCATCCCTAGTCAGGGAACTAGACTTCATATGCCTCAACTAAGAATTTGCATGCCCCTACTAAGAGATTCCACATGCTACAATGAAGATCGAGGATCCTAAGTGTGACAATTAAGTCTGGGCACAGGCAAAAAAAAAAAAAAAAGCTAAGAAAGAAAGAGGTAGGAAGGAACGAAGGAACAAAGAAAGAAGAAAAGTTTATGACACTAAAGGAAATAGACAGTGTTCATGTCTGATGACACATTTATTGGTTTCCTCCTGCCCTAAAATAGGTACCAACAAACTGCACAAAAATTAGGAATCCCCCTAAGAGAGATCAGTAAGCAGACTGGGAAGACCAAGGTCACCTGCCTGCAACCACTGAAAATGCACGGCCATCCATGAGTCTAGAGTTCAACCAAGAGTCCCTGAAGGCCACTGGGGCCCAGACCCCAGCTGATGACTTAGCTCCGCCCCCAAGGAGCTGGCAGCTGCATGCTGGAGGCGGATGTGTAAAGTGCCTACAATGGGATTTGCCAGGAAACAGGACAGAAGCAGGAATGTGGAAGAAAACCTGCCAGAAATGTCTTACTCCCCAGGTGGAACACTTGAAGGGGGTTTTGAAGGCTGAGTAGGAGTTTTCCAGTAAAGGGACATTGTGACCAATAGTAAAGGGGACCGTCTGCTAAGCACAGAGGTGGAAGACAGGATGCAATACTGAGTGATTTGTTAGCAAGTGGTTTTTCATTGAGCCAAGGCCACAGGCTGGGGGCTGGGCAGGTGAGCCATTGGTGACAGGCTTACAGGAGGTCACGGGTTCTGAGCTGGGGTTGAAAGTGGGTGAGGGGGGTTGCCTTGGATGCACAGATATCACATTTTGCACACAGACAGAGGGAATGTCAGGTACAAAAGTGCAGAGGTCGGGAATGAGCAAATCCCAAGGTGAAGGTCTGGTAAACACCTTGGAGCCTGGGAGTCTGCCCCAGTGGGGCTGGGCTGCTTTGTTGCTCCCCTGAGTCTGCACAGGTACACTTGAATCTTCAACCTAGATTGCTATGGTCAGGGGCAAGGCAGTGAAACAAATGACTTTACATATTTATAACAGAGAGAACTGAATGGAGAGGTTTGGCTGGACAGGAGACAGAATCCAGGGGTCAGGCAGAGCCACGGCCTCCAACCCTTTTGGCACCAAGCACCGGTTTTGTGGAAGATGACTGTTCCACATACCCAGAACTTGCGGGCTGGTTTGAGGCTGATTCAAGAGCACTGCATTCATTGTGCACTTAATTTCTAATCTAATGTCCAAACTAGTAGGACAGGAGGTACCGGTCTGCCGCCCTGAGCTACAGCCGGAAGCCGCTGCCACTTCAGCTGGCTGGAAGGCCAAAGGAGGGGATGGACTTACTGAACCCAAGGGTCCCCTGCTGGAACCTGGAATCACAGCAGGCCTGGAGATGGAACCAGGAAGAGATGCAACCATGGCTGGAGACTAGAGCTGCTACCCAAGGCAGAGAGAGAAGGGGAGAAAGTCCTGGACTGTCTCTTCTTTTAGCTCTCTAATCCACTGTGTGTGTATGCTGTGCCCAGCCGCGTCCCACTCTTTGCGACTCCATGGATTATCACTTGCCAGACTCCTCTGTCCATGGGGTTTTCCAGTAAAGAATACTAGAGTGGGTTGCCATGCCCTTCTCCAGGGGGTCTTCCTGACCCAGGGATCGAACCTGCATTTCTTGTGTCTTCTGCATTGGCAGGCGAATTCTTTATCACTAGAGCCACCTAGGAAGGGTGTGTTAGTTGCTCAGTGTGTCAGACTCTGCGACCCCATGGACTGAAGCCCACCAGGCTCCTCTGTTCATGGGATTTCTCAGGCAAGTATACTGGAGTGGGTTGCCATTTCCTTCTCCATGGGACCTTCCCAACCCAGGAACTGAGCCCTGGTCTCCTGCATTGCAGGCAGATTCTTTACCATCTAAGTCACCAGGTAAGCCCCCTCTAATCAACTACTGGCTCCTATTGGCCAAACCCAGCCAGAATCTGACTCAGGAACCTGGGAGCAGGATCTGAAGTTATCAGCCCTCTGAGCCACAGAACACAGCTGGACAGAGAGCAGATCTGAGGGCATACAGGACCAGAAGCAGCCTAGCCAGGAGGTCTCCGGGAATTGCTTTCTGTCCTACACATAGGTTGCACAGTTCTTTTAGTAACACGATCAAGCCAAACTCACTCAACAAGCCAAATTCCCCAACATTCTGTAACTGGGAAAAATGTATCCAAGTATCCAACTACTCAGGCCAAAAAACTTTGGAGTCATCCCCTTTCCCACCTCTTGATTGCTATCTTTTTTCATCCAAGCCATCAATACATCTTACTAACTCAGCTTTCAGACTGTAGTGTATTTCATTACCTTGAGTAAGCACATTTTTCCATACGGTAATCATGGTATATGCATGTTATCCATTGCCTGCCTGCTGCCTTATAAACCATTCCAAAACGTAGTTACATAAACAATCACCATTTTACTATGCTCACAGATTGTGTGGGTCTGGAATTGAGACAAGGCACAGCAGAGGTGCTGGCTGGTATCAGCTTCACAGTGCCTGAAATTTCAGCTGGGGAGATTTGAACAGCTGGGGTGACTCTAAGGGTCTGAGACTAGAATCATCTAGAGATGACTTCATAGACATATCTAACTTCATAGCTGGGAAGCCATGCATAGTTGGGGCTCACTGGAAATCTATTCACCCATCATAATCTGTCTATTAATCTATCATCTCTCTACCGGTCCGTCTCTCCATCCATCATTATAAATGTTCAGAACCTCTCCACACAGCCCCTTTATTATGGTAGCTCAGGGTTTTCAAGACGAGTGCCCCATTGAGCAAAGTCTTGTTACAATGTTGTGTCCTAACACAACCTAAAACTATTAGGTGTACAGCAAAGTGATTTACATATATATATTCTTTTTCGGACTTTTCCATTATAGGTTATACAAGATATTGAGGGGGGCTTCCCTTGTAGCTCAGTCGGTAAGAATCTGCCTGCAGTGCAGGAGACCCGGATTCAATCCCTGTGTTGGGAAGATCCCCTGAAGAAGAAAACGGCAACCCACTCCAGTATCCTTTCCTGGAAAATCTCATGGACAGAGGAGCCTAGTGGTATGCAGTCCTTGGGGTTGCAAAGAGTTAGGCACGACTGAGCGACTAACACTTACTTACTTACAAGATATTGAATATAAGTCTCTATATTATACAGTAGGACCTTGCTGTTATCTATTATTTTCAGTTTTGGCCACGAGGCATGTGAGATCTTAGTTCCCTGACCAGGGACTGAACTCACACTTTTTGCACTGGAAGCATGGAGTCTTAACCACTGGACTGCCAGGGAATTCTCCTGGTTTATTTATTTTATATAAAGTTGTACATGTCTGTTAATACCAAATTCCCAATTTACTAGCATGTCTTTTATCCCAATTTTATAGAAAAGGGAAACAAGGTGTAGAGAAAGATTTGTACATACAGTAAAAAATTCACAATCCCTAAAAGAATAAATTGACATGGTCCTAGATTCTTCACCTTTCACTACGAAATTCAAGCATGGTCTTTGGGTGTCTGACCTTGACCTTCTAGTCTATGCAATGTCTTCAGAGAATTCTGTGTACTGACCACTGTGGTGGAACCGTTGGGCCAGAAGTGCCCTAGGTTTAGTAGTAGTGATTCTGCCAAAGTTGATGTTGTAACATGAATATGTAAGTGTCAAAAATTAGCAGAGGTCTTGGTCCATATATCAGTGCACAGTTTTGTCAGTATATTTTGCAGCCTTAAAGTCCTCAGTGACAAGTTTCTTCTGATGTGTTCTAATTCTAGGGTTTTAACCCTTTGTATCTTTAATGTTAAGACTTGTCTGCTAGAGGTCTTTATTCTTTAAAACTCCTTTTGAGTTACTTCTCTGGTGGTCCAGTGGCTAAGACTCCATACTCCCAAGGCAGGGGGACTGGGTTCCATCGATGGTCAGGGAACTAGATTCAACGAGCTGCAACTAACAGCCGATGCAGCCACATAAAACACATACATATTTTTTAGAGTGATTAAAATGGTAAATTAGAAGAAAAATTCCTTTTGTTTCTGCAATACTATCTTGGTTAACAAAAAAAGATTCTTCCTCTGCTTCAATATTTGAAGTTGACATCTAAAGGGAATTCTCTGTATATAAAACCCATACTCTCTGAAGATTATGGAAAATGGCATCTTTCAGATTTCTAGAAGTTTAAGTGTCATGCAACAAAGCAGGAACGCCTGTTTCTCTTATGTACCTCATTTCAATATACCATTTACAGTCTGACAGAATGTATAATGTAAGATTTCTCTTGTTCTGTAGTTTATTTACAGATAAATATAATACAGATTTTTTTTTGAATCACGTGATTTAAAATTTTTCTTCCTTGCTTTGATTCACACTTATGTAGAAGAGCACTTATGATCGACTTAAACTTTCGGTTTGATGGCATTTGCACTGCATTAAATTTTTTAATGCTGTTTTGATTTTTAAAAAGTATTTATTTGGCTGCATTGGGTCTTACTTGCTGCACTTGGGATCTTGGATCTTCACTGCAGCATGTGGGATCTTTGCTGTGGCATGTGAATTCTTACATGCAGCATGTGGGATCTAGTTCCTGACCAGGGATTGAACCTGAGCCCCTTGCTTTGCGAGTACAGACTGTCAGCAGGGAAGTCCTGATTTTGGACTGGACTGAAATAAGCCATGTCTTAATGTATGTGATAAACATTTAAAACTTTAATCCATGAGGTTCTCTTTTTTGTTCTTTGGTGCGTGATTTAACAGTTCCATTGTGTGGCTTGACAGTGACATTTTGGGAAACATTCCCAGCGGTAATGTTGTCTACAGTAGTTCTCATCGGATGCTAGACTTTTCAATACCACTCTTCTAATAAATTTTGTTGTGGAAACTCTGATAAATTGAGCTTCATTAAAATGTAAAATTCATTCAAAAGAGAATGAAACACAGACTGGGAGAAAAATCTTAGCAAAGCAGATATCTGATGAAGGATTCATAGCCAAAATGCATAAAGACCTCTCCATTAACAAGGAAGCAAAACACCCAATTTTCAAAAAGGAAAAGCTGTAAACAGACACGGCACCAAAGAAGATCTATGATTTTTAAATAAAACACATGAAAAAAGGTCAATATCATTAGACATCAGGCAAACGCAAATTAAAACCACAGTGAGCTACCACCATTCACCTAGAAGAATGGCTAAAATGAAATAAAACACGTAACTGACTGTATAAAGTTTGGTGAGGATGTGGACAAGACTGAACTCATATTCTGTGGGTAGATGTGTAAAATGGTACAAGCACTATTTAAAACCACTTTGTGGTTCCTTGAAAAATTAATACACACCTGCCATGTGATCCACCCATTCTACAAACATGTATTTTCCCAAGAGAAAATATATACTAGTCCAAAGAAATATTTGTGTATGAATATTTATAGCAATCTAATTTGTAATAGCCAAAGCTTGAAAACAAACCCAAATGACCCATAAACCAAAATGATCAAGCAAACTGGTAAGTCAGCAAATTGCAGAGCATCCATGCCATGGAATACTACTCAGTAATAGTATTGCTGAGAAGAAAGGGAGTACTTATCCACACATTACTATGAATTAATCACAAAGTAATTATGCTCATAAATCGGAAGATTGGGGATGATACATACACACTATTATGTATATAATAGATAGCTGATAAGGACTTACTGTATAGTATAGGGAACTCTACTCAATACTCTGTAATGACCTATATGGGAAAAGAATCTCAAAGAGAGTGGATATATGTACCTGTATAATGAAATCACTTTCTGTACACTTGAAACATAATATTGTAAATCAACTATACTCCAATAAAAATTAAAAACAAATAGCAAAGTAATTATGCTGAGTTAAAGAAGCCAGAGCTCCATACCCCCAAGAAAAGTATAAATCGTACAAAAGAATATGTATTATAAGGTTCCATGTACATAAAACTCTAGAAAATGCAAACCAATCTATAGCTATAGAAAGCATCAGGTTACATGATGGGTTTATCAAAGGGTCCAAGAAAACTTCAGGGAATGAGATATATCTGTTCTCTTGGTGTGGTGATATCCACATATCCAAACTTACCAAACTGTGTACTTTTAAAAGTGTGTAGTTAATTTACTAATGTCAAGTATACCTCAATTAAACTGTTTTATTTTTTGGTCATGCAGCTTGTGGGATCTTAGTCCCCTGACCAGGGAGAGAGGCTGGGCCCTTGGCAGCGAACCATTGGAGTTCCAGGGAATTCCCTAAAGCTGTTTGAAAAAAAAGCTGTGTAAAGCTGTTTAGAAAGAAAGAAAGAGAGAGTGAGAAAGGAAAGGAGGAAGAAACAAAGAAAGGAGGGAAGGCAAGGAGGCAGGGCAAGAGGAAGGAAGGAAGAAACTTAGGGATGTTAATTTGGCAGAAACTGTGGGGCAGGGGGGGAAGGCAGTGTCCATTTGTCTCCTGCTGTGTAACAAATGACCCCCAATTTAGTGGCTTGCAACAACCACCACGTTATTATATTTCACAATTTTGTGAATCTGGAATTCAGATTGGCTCAGTGGAGAGAAGCCCTGTGGCACCAACCGGGTGGTATTCAGATTGGGACAGCCTAGGTGATCCAAGATGGCTTCCGCCACACGCCTGGCACCTGGGGGGTACGGCAGGGAGGCTGGGCTCAATCGGCCCCCTCTCTCTGTCCATGCTGATTCAGGGACCTCCATGTGGACTCTTCCTCCTTGACTTCCTGTACCCCAGGCCACTGTGGAGACCAAGGTGGGAGCAGTCCTTTTAGAGACTGCTCTGGGGATAGGCAGAGCATCTCTTCTGCCATACTCTGTACTGGCTGAAGCAGCCAGGTGCCAGCCCAGACTCCGGGAGGGGCAGCAGACCCCACCTCTCAGGGAAAGCCTTGAGTTGGAGCAGTCAGACCAGGCTGAAGATTTCCTGGGCCCTAAGCAGCTGAGTTGGGTATCTAGGGGTTGTGGGAAGGGCTTGTGTGGAAGACTGACAGAAAGGGAGATTTGAGACAGGGCAGAGAGGTCCTTAGGCTTCCCTAGCCGCTCAGTGGCAAAGAATGTGCCTGCCAACACAGGAGCCTCAGATTGGATCCCTGGGTCGGGAAGATCCCCTGGAGAAGGAAATGGCAACCCACTCCAGTATCCTTGCCTGGGAAATCCCATGGACAGAGGAGCCTGGCCAGCTTACAGTCCGTGGGGCTGCAAAAGAATGGGACGTGACTTAGTGACTGAACAACAGAGAGGTTCTTGGCCGTCAGGGTGAGGAGTCTGATTTCTTTAGGTAAAAGGGAGCCCTTTCAGCTACAAAATTGGAGATTCTGGAATAAGAGGCCAGTCAGGCTTAACAGTGTGTATTGATTTATGTATCTTTTGATTTTCTGTTATATTTATTTAAAAGACACCTTTTATAGTTTTTGCCCCCAGACTATGAAAGACACACATTTCATTTCATAAAACATAAGGTGAGACCTTATCTTAAACCTCGTGGACCACACGCAGCTACGACGGGGTCTTGAGCTGTGAGTGATAGGAGGTAAGACCACATCTCTCTATTATGGAGGGGAAGAAGGACATGATTGGTGATCTGAAATGCTGAGATCCAGGGGAGGGTAGTGAATAGGCAATGACAAATTTAAGGAGTAGGCAGGCAGTTTGTAAACCCCTCCACCGAATAAACATAATGGAAACAAAAAGGTAATATTTAACTGTGTGCTTGAACACTTAACATGTATTCGGAATTATACTAAGCATTGTACATTTAGCAGCTCATTTAACCCTGATGGGCTAAGTACTTGGCCCAGTGCTGCTATAAGCATGAGTAATCAGAGGCACAGAGAGATTAAGTAACTTGCCCAAGATCACACAGAGTGTTAAGCTGGGAGAGAAGCCTTATTGCTATTCTGGAGTTTGGGCTGTTAAAAGCAGCTGATGCATGCTAAGCCACTTCAGTCATGTCTGACTCTTTTCGACCCTATGGACTCATAGCCCACCAGGATCCTCAGTCCATGGGGATCCTCCAGGTAAGAATACTGGAGTGGGTTGCCATGCCCTCCTCATTATAACGACTCCAAGGCCAGAGTTAGGGCAGAGTTAAGAGTTGGCCAGGTGTGTTGAGCTCCATTCCCCTTCAACTGGCAGGATACTACAAGGATTCAAGGGTAGTCTCTTTGGCTGGTAACACTTCCCCTGCCCCCAGTAGTTTAAAATAGTTATTATGATATAAAGTATGTTTTTAATATTCAAAAAAATATTCTAGTGATTCATGCATTTTAAAATTATGTGAATGTACCCTGAGGATGATGGTGAAAGATGCAATTCTACATCAAAACAAGCTGGTACATCAAATATTTAATCAAAGAGTCAGATGCAAAAAACAGATGCAGTCACTCTCATGGATGGAAATGTGGTGGAACCCCAAGCCCAGGCCTGAGAGAGTTGCAGGGGCCAGTGTCCTCTTTGAAAAGAAAATATGGTTACAGATGAATTCGAGAAAGAATGCAAATTTACTGCCTACATAATTTTAGGGCTTTTTTTTTTTTTAAAGAAGTAGTCCCTTATTAAAATACAAATGATTGATTTTCAGGTTTCAGAAAGATGTTTACGTAGTATTCCCTTTCTAATTTAGGCCAAACTGGACGGCTGCTTGTTCTTCTCTTGCTAAGAAAGGGTGTTTATTAGCTAGGATGGCAATGAAAAATTTAATACTAGTTTATAGCAGGGGACTGTCTTTGACTTTTCATTTGGATATACAGCTCCCGTTCCTCTCATGGATAAACTACAGTCTTATTAAAATCTCTTCCTAATTTGGAGAGATCACTACATCATATTTTAAAGAATCGTATTTCTCTACAATTGGGATTGAATGAGTTGCTTTAAAAATTTCCTTCTTTCCCAAGGTATGGTGAATTAAGTCTTAATGGAAATTAGAAAAGTGCTAATTTAACAATTTACAATGCAGCCCTGCTTCCTGGCAATGTCCTGTCAATTCAGGAAAGGAAAGAAAGGGAAGCTACTTCATGAAGAGAAATCAACATCTTTTTCCTCCTTCTCTTTCTTTTTGCCTTATTCTGAGCAATTGTCCCCAGGAAACTAACCCATCTCCTGCTGTGGAGTTTGATTCCTCTTTCTGGAGTTACAGTCTTCCTGCTCCTCGGAGATGTCTCAGTGACTTTCCATCTCTGCCATCCACTTGCAAGATATTTAGAGTCATAGGACCAGAAGAGCTGCTAATTCTCCCCTCCCCCTCTCTGGTCATCTTTTTTTTTAAACCTTTTTAGATACTGGTGGGTGGGGCCAACCAAGAGGGAGACAGCAGGTCTGGCCCATCCCTTTTCTGACCCTCTGGGGCCATCTTCCTTCTGGCAATTCTCTTCCCCCATCTGTTTTCCTCTTGTTTTTGTTTAAAAAAAAGAAATTAAAAACAATCAAAGAAAGGAAAAGAAACAAAAACCACAGAATACATCCACACCTCTGCTGAAGCAATGCCAGTGTGGTACAAAGTTCTGTAGGAAAATTCATGTGCCAGCACGTAAGTGTTTATTCATCTCAAACTGTGGAAGAAACTTGTGTTGGCATGAAAAACTCCTAATATGTATTAAATTTTTATATTAGAGTGTAGCTGATACACAATGTTATTTCTAATATTCAAAGCATAAAATGTTTACATCTCATTCATTGGTCAAAGAAAGAAATCTGTCCCCCCAACCCGCCCCATTTTATTGAGATAGAACTGATGTATTCTGGGTTTATTCCATAATTTTTGCATTCCTCCCACATTTGGGTGAATGTTGACTCAGTGCAGATTTGCTCCAGGTGCCAAGGAGACAGCAGCAGCGGACGAGGTCTGCTGGCTTGTCCTAGAATTCTTTCCATCTCGAGGCAGCACCAGGACCCATGATGGCTTTGTCTCACTAGGGTGGTGTTTCTGCAGCATGGGGCCTTCAGCATGTTGAGTTCCCTGCAAATCTCTGTGAAATCCAGTGAGCTGCAAATGTGTATGTAGTTTTTTCTTTTATATTTCACATTTATGATACAAGCATGTATCATTGATTAGCTTGGGCACCAAGTTATTATTTTCTGAACTTAGTTTACAGCCAGTATAATTTTGCACAGATCTAGAAGTTTTGACAAATGTACACACATATACCCCTTGGACTTCATTTCCCCAGGTTCTCTCCTATCCCCTTTCCAGTCACTACTCCCTCACCCTCAAGGGTTCTTTTCCTATCTCAAAGCTTAGTTATGCCTGTTCTAGAATTTTCCGTATATGGAATCACACAGTATGAACTTTGTGTTTGGTTCCTTTCTTCTAACATGATGTTTTTGAGATTCATCCAGGTTGTTTGTAGAAGTGGGACCCAAGCTGTCACTCACAGCTTGATGCTGTTAAGACTGGGACAATTGGCGCACCCGATGTCCTCCACACTATATACCCTCTTAATCCTGCTATTTGGCCCTCTCCACTCTACCAAGTCAGTCTCTCTCCAGGGCCCAGCGAGTTCCTCTCCCAGAACCGCCCAGGAAGCCTCGGGCAGCACCCAGATGGCCGCGGGGCCATCACCAGGGACCTCCCCCAAACAGCTGCCCTCTGCCCCCTATCTCCACCCCCCTAACACGCCAAAAGAAACTGGTCAAAATTCAGATTTGTTTAATTCCAAACTGCGTGATATTTTGCTGTTGGTCACAGTTATGCAGAGACCTTAAG
>SJYC01120100.1:0-50318 GCA_006408675.1 Madoqua kirkii
AGCCAACAAATGTGATGCTTTTCAGACCTGCAGAAAAGAGTTCTTTACAAACTTTCTCTGGTAAGATGTGTATAAGAGACAAGTTATGCAGAGACCTTAAGAAAACATTAAAAAAAAAAAAAAAGAAACCGGTGGCTGGGGCGGGGGTGGGGGTGAGATCTCACGGGCAGTGGATATCGGCCCCTGCAGAACCGGGATTCAGAATGAAATCTTTTCTTTTCTTTATTAAATAAACGGAAGAGTCGCTCTCCACTCTAAGCTCAGAGGGTTTCAAAGGTCGTCACACTGAAGCCCGGGGGCGTTCATCTCCCCAGCGGCCGGGAGAGGGGAGGAGGTTGGAAGGAGGAGGGAGAGAGCACACAAAAGCGAGCCGTGCAGAGAGGGCTAATGTTTCCTGTTTGCCTGGAACCCCCTCCTCTGTGTCCCCTCCCCCAGCCCCCTCCCAGCACTCGGGCGGAAGTGAGTTTGCTCCTTTGGAGATTAAAAGGATTCCGAATTCCGATCAGTCCCAATAACCAACGTACTGGGAGGAGGAGGAGGAGGAGGAAGAGGCGGCAAAGCTGAGAAAGGGGGAACGCGCGCGCGTGCACGCACACAGCCCGAATTGCGGAGTTGTTCAAAGCCCCAGGCGGTCAGGGCGCACAGCGCGAGCCAAGCCCGGCAGGCGCAACGCTGCCGGGGCCATCCGAGTCTCTCGGCGACTCGTTTCAGAAAGAAGATGACGCGGGCCGGGGCCGGCGGCGTTGACCACGCGGCTCCTGATCTCATCGCGCTGGGCCGTTGCCGGTTCCACTGATTCCGGCGCGCCTCGGTGGAGGTTCCGTCCCCGCGGCTCGGGATCGGAGGGGGGGACCAAGGCGAGGGCGAAATGGCCCGATGACAAAGGAAATGTGATCCCCCTTCGCTGCCAAGGTTTCAGAGAGGACGGACGCGAGGAGGAGGAGGAGGGGCGCGGGGCGCGCGCAGAGCTCGGATAGCATTGCACGACGGCTCGCGCAGAGCGGGCAGCGGGTACATCTAATATCTTCCTGCCGATGAATAATTCACGACGGCCCTCGGGGACCTGCGGCCCTGCGCAGCGGCGCGGCTAAACCGGAGGAGAAGGAGCGCGTGGGAGGCGCCCAGCCCTGCAAGGCCGGGGCAAGAGGGCCCCGGGCCGCGTGGGGGTGCGCGTGCGTGTTAAGCGCCGGCAGCTCGGCGGGGCTCGGCGGGCGCGCGGGAGACTCGAGGCGCGTGGGGCGCGCGTGCGTACTACCCGCGTGCGGCCGCGGCGGGCCCCACTAGCTGCAGCTGCGGCGGGGCTCACCGCCCTTGCAGAGAGGCCGCGCCCGGCCGTGCGCAAGCCCGGAGCGCCGCACGCCGGGCCACCCAGGAGCCCCTGGCCTCCGCGTCATGCGGTGGGGCGGCTTGCGTCGCGCGGGGGGACACGGGCTTGGCCTCTCGTCGCTCCCGCCTTTACTAGTTTGGGGAGCCTTCCTGTCCCAAGAAGAGACTAAATCCATTTAAAGAAAAGCCCACGCACCAAATACTCGTCGAACCAAATTCTGCCTCTCAAGCCGGGACTGGGATTGTACAGCAGACTTGACTTGGGGGTGGGGGACAATTCCCCTCGGCTGGCGAGAAGCTAAGCTGCAGCTGCTCCAGGAGTCCTCTGACCTCCCTGCCCCCGCTCGCCCCTTGCGTGTCGGGACTTGTTCCGGCGCTCCCGCCTCGGAAAGCGCGCGGCTCCCGCGTCCTCCTCCGGGAGAAATCCTTGTCGCCTCTGGAAAGTGGCATTTAATGCCCGCTGCGTCGCGAGTAGCAGCGCGCGGGCCGGACGCGGCGAGGCCGAGCCGGCCGCGCCGCTCTGGTGCCGGCTCCCGTGCGTAGGCCTAATCGATGCCTTTTTTCTGAGTGAGTCCGCGGCTCCCCCACCCACCTCGTCGGTGCTCTCCTCCTCTTCCTCTCTGGTCTCCTCCCTCCTCCGGGCCTGGTTGCAAATGGCTTCGTTCCCCGAGACCGACTTCCAGATCTGCCTGCTGTGCAAGGAGATGTGCGGCTCGCCGGCGCCGCTCTCCTCCAACTCGTCGGCGTCGTCGTCATCCTCGCAGACGTCCACGTCGTCGGGGGGCGGCGGCGGGGGCCCCGGGGCTGCGGCGCGCCGCCTGACGTCCTGCCCTGCCTACACGCCTTCTGCCGCCCGTGCCTCGAGGCGCACCGGCTGCCGGCGGCGGGCGGCGGCGGCGGCGCGCCGGGAGAGCCGCTCAAACTGCGCTGCCCCGTGTGCGACCAGAAGGTCGTTCTGGCCGAGGCGGCGGGCATGGACGCGCTGCCTTCGTCCTCCTTCCTGCTCAGCAACCTGCTCGAGGCCGTGGTGGCCACGGCCGACGAGCCGCCGCCAAAGAACGGGCGGGCCGGCGCCGCGGCGGGCGCTGGCGGCCACGGCAGCAACCACCGACACCACGCGCACCACGCGCACCCGCGCGCGGCCGCCTCGGCGCCGCCGCCGCCGCTCCCACCCGCGCCGCCTCCGCCTGCGCCGCCCCGCTCGGCGCCTGGCGGCCCCACAGGCTCCCCGTCGGCGCTGCTGCTGCGCCGGCCCCATGGCTGCAGCTCCTGCGACGAGGGCAATGCGGCCTCGTCCCGTTGCCTCGACTGCCAGGAACACCTGTGCGACAACTGCGTCCGCGCGCACCAGCGCGTGCGCCTCACCAAAGACCACTACATCGAGCGCGGCCCGCCCGGCCCCGCCGCTGCCGCCGCCGTAGCGGCGGCGCAACAGCTCGGGCTCGGGCCGCCCTTCCCAGGGGCCCCCTTCTCCCTCCTCTCCGTCTTCCCGGAGCGCCTCGGCTTCTGTCAGCACCACGACGACGAGGTGAGTGCGGGGACCGCTCCCGCGGGGAACTGCGACCCGGCGGCGTGGGCAGTGGGTCTGGGCCCCAGGGGAGCTGCGCGGGTGTTCCCAGGGGGGTTCCGGGCAGGTCCCCAACTGAGGGAGGGAGTCCTCTCCCCTTTCCGGATTTTTCCGTTTTTGACTACGTATCATTCGCTGACGTTGAGCCGAAGACCCTGTGTGTGCGAAGAGCTGGCTCCCGTATGCGGGCCGGAGAGGGTCCCATAACGCGAACTCCCCTTTCTCCCACTTACATATCTAATTTTGGTTGCAAATGGCTTCGTTCCCCGAGACCGACTTCCAGATCTGCCTGCTGTGCAAGGAGATGTGCGGCTCGCCGGCGCCGCTCTCCTCCAACTCGTCGGCGTCGTCGTCATCCTCGCAGACGTCCACGTCGTCGGGGGGCGGCGGCGGGGGCCCCGGGGCTGCGGCGCGCCGCCTGCACGTCCTGCCCTGCCTACACGCCTTCTGCCGCCCGTGCCTCGAGGCGCACCGGCTGCCGGCGGCGGGCGGCGGCGGCGGCGCGCCGGGAGAGCCGCTCAAACTGCGCTGCCCCGTGTGCGACCAGAAGGTCGTTCTGGCCGAGGCGGCGGGCATGGACGCGCTGCCTTCGTCCTCCTTCCTGCTCAGCAACCTGCTCGAGGCCGTGGTGGCCACGGCCGACGAGCCGCCGCCAAAGAACGGGCGGGCCGGCGCCGCGGCGGGCGCTGGCGGCCACGGCAGCAACCACCGACACCACGCGCACCACGCGCACCCGCGCGCGGCCGCCTCGGCGCCGCCGCCGCCGCTCCCACCCGCGCCGCCTCCGCCTGCGCCGCCCCGCTCGGCGCCTGGCGGCCCCACAGGCTCCCCGTCGGCGCTGCTGCTGCGCCGGCCCCATGGCTGCAGCTCCTGCGACGAGGGCAATGCGGCCTCGTCCCGTTGCCTCGACTGCCAGGAACACCTGTGCGACAACTGCGTCCGCGCGCACCAGCGCGTGCGCCTCACCAAAGACCACTACATCGAGCGCGGCCCGCCCGGCCCCGCCGCTGCCGCCGCCGTAGCGGCGGCGCAACAGCTCGGGCTCGGGCCGCCCTTCCCAGGGGCCCCCTTCTCCCTCCTCTCCGTCTTCCCGGAGCGCCTCGGCTTCTGTCAGCACCACGACGACGAGGTGAGTGCGGGGACCGCTCCCGCGGGGAACTGCGACCCGGCGGCGTGGGCAGTGGGTCTGGGCCCCAGGGGAGCTGCGCGGGTGTTCCCAGGGGGGTTCCGGGCAGGTCCCCAACTGAGGGAGGGAGTCCTCTCCCCTTTCCGGATTTTTCCGTTTTTGACTACGTATCATTCGCTGACGTTGAGCCGAAGACCCTGTGTGTGCGAAGAGCTGGCTCCCGTATGCGGGCCGGAGAGGGTCCCATAACGCGAACTCCCCTTTCTCCCACTTACATATCTAATTTTCTGGCTGGCCAAACGTGGCAACCGCTGTCTCCAGTTATAGGCAGGAGCTGGGGTAACACAAATGTGTATGCCTGTGTAGACCTGGCCTCCGTGGTAGGGTCCCTACTCTATTCCCCCAGACAGCTCCCGAGGTTGGAGATACCCGCGTCTTTAGAGACTTTGGTTCCTCATTTTTGTTTGACAAAACGGGCAGACTATTGTTTTAACCAAGGAACGGGATGGAGGTGTATGTGTGTCTGTGTGCGTAGATGTGCTCTTGTGGGGGTACACTAGAGGCCTCCCAGCATACTGAGGGCTCCCGTTTAGGTTTTTCTCCCACTTTAGTTTTGTTTAAAAGTTCGTCGATGGTTACTTTTAAGTAAGGCATTGGCCAGGAGTTAGGGGGTCGAGTGGGTGAGTGTGGAGTACACGTGCCCGAAATGCCCTGGTTTTCCACGTGCGCGATCAGGAGGGCGGAGTATACTTGTAGTTGGGATATCTCCTTGTGTGGGATAAGCGGGCAACTGCGGATCTGTGAGGGCCTCGGATCCTCAGTCTCCAGCTCCCGAGGTTCCTTTCGCAAAGTGGAGAAAAAGCACGTTCTGGCCCCCGAACCTCCCTTGTGTGGACATGAGCCTCGTGGACCCACCGCTGCGCCCGGAACTGCGGGTTGGGGGCTGGGGGGGTCCTTGCCGGTTGCCCTCACCCAGCTGGAAGTCCTCGGGCCGCCCCGCCTGCCCTGGCCTCGGTCTCCGAGAACCGGTTTCCCAGGTTGGGAGGTGTCCCCACCGTATTCACCCTGAGGCTCGACTGCCCCTGGGGAACAAGCCGACCTCGGCTGCACGCGGCTCGAAGCGGGCACGCAGAGCCCGAAGGCTGAAGGACAGCCTTTGGGCTCATTTGGTTCTTGGCTGTTGGTGGAATAAACCTTTCGTGTATATTTTTCATCTCGTGCGCCACTTTAAAGGTATTGGAGCCCATGAGTGGAAGGGGCCGAACGTTTTGGTGCTGAGAGGGTCGGTGCCTTGATGCGATCTACCTGTAGTCCCTCGGGGAGACGTGGTGCTCGAGCCTCGCCTTGCCAGGAGAACAGGAGTCCTCGTCGGAGTCGCTGCTGCGAGGTGGGGTGGGCGTGCTGGCTGCGAGCGCGGCTGAGGCTTGCCCCGCGCAGTCTTTTCCACTGCTAACCTGTTATTTGGGGAGGAGGGGGAGCTATTGCCTGCTGGCCTTAAGCCGGCTTCTCCTATTGGAAAAAAGTTGAAATTCTAATCTACTTGTTATGGACCCCTCATTTTCAAAGTTTCTTTCTAGGTATGAAGTCTAGGCGGGCCGTTATTCTCTGCCTTCCTTTTTTAAAGGTTTGAATGGACTTGTTGAAAGTTTTCCCACATTCAGAGCTGAATGTTTCTAGCAGATTTTTTCAAAAAATGGATTGAGGTAAAAGAGATCTGAATCCCAGGAATGGAAAGAGGGAACCAACTCACTGGGAAGTTAAGTGTCAAGGGGGAGGAGGCGGGAGAGGGCGCCTCGAATCCGCCCCAGTTTCCCTCCTGGCAGGAGCGTAGACGGAACCCTCCCTCTCAGCAGTTGAGTTTAAATGTCAGGTTTTATTTATATTCCCAGTTAAAGATCCGTATACGTTTTATTTGGGTTAAAACAGTACATGCTCAGTGTTGCCAGACTTGTAAAAGGTTTATATACTTTTCAAATTATAAAACCATTCAAATGGTAGGGGAGTGTGTGAAGTGAGCGGTGTTCCCCTCACCTGGGAGGTACCTGGGTGCCCTGAACATTTCGGTTTTTTAACATGTGCAGTTCTGGTGAAGTTGTTGGGCAGAGGCATTAAGATCCTACACTGTTAGGCCAATTCTCCTTTAAAAACACGAAATTTTCTCAATTTTGATCAAACTACTCCTCCCTCCCTGTTTATTTTAAAGAAGAAAACTTGGAAATTAATTTTTAGACCTTTTTAATCTTTTCTGGGTTGGAATGTTACCGAATTTAAAGGGACAGACCAGGGCTGTGAATGGTAAAGTCAGATGTTCAGAGGAAAAGCACCTGGTTCACCCAGGGGGTCCCAGCCCCGGCCTAAATTCTCTCCTTCCAAGGGAGTGATCCTTAATTGAGTTTTGGAATGATGTGCCTTTAGAATGCCCCGTTTCTGATTGGGAAAAGAGCCTGAGGTCACTGTGGGAGATGACCACCTTGTCCTCTGATAGTGATGGAAGGATGCCTAAATCCTAGTGTTTTTCAGTGGGTATATTCTGCTTCGATTTTTAAGATGTGCTGTTCATCTGAGTTGCTCCGGTGTGAACATGCTCCATGAAATAATTCAGCGTGCCCTTGTCTTATGGTGACTGATACCACCTGATCTTGAGTAGGGGGACCCCCATTCCTGGCTCTTTCCCTTTAATTTTAGGAAGAGTGCGTCCAATAGTTGGCATCTAGGAGGGTAGCCGGTCGGGTCTCTTCCCCGAGACTGCGTTCCTTAAGCATCTCCGCCAGCGTAAGATGGTTCTCTGAGAGTTGGTTTAAAACATTAACCGGAAAACTAAAAGAAAGGAGCTGGGTTTTCCAACGGAATGAAGGTTGTTTCCTCCTACCCTGTATTTGGTCTAGGTAAAAAACGAGAGTTTGGGTTATTCGCTTCGGTGGCGGTCAGTCCAAAAGGCCTGGTAGCGGGCAGCCTGGCTGGGAATGGAGCCGGGGGTGGGTGGTCGGCGCCCCGGGACGGCTGGCCGCGCGCCTCCCACGGGGCCCGGGAGAGGCGGGCGGAGGCGGCTCGACCAGTCCGGAGCCGGTCTCCGCCAGCCGGACGCGGCGGGGCCGAGACAGGGTCGGCAGGCATCTGCGAGAAGAGCTGGGGCGCTGATCTGGACCGGAGCGCGCGGCTCCCGTCGTCACGAGGTGTCCTTTAATGTTGTGTTGCTCGCACGTGGGAAGCAAGCCCTTCCTTGGCTGCCTCGGAGGCGACACTGGGAGCAGAAAGGGTGTGTGTGTGTTCAGGGCCGGGCGGCAGCGCTCTGTAAATGGGAGAAGCTGAGTGGGGTCTGAGCCTGTTCCGGTCCCCGGAAAGGCCTTGTCACTTGGGAGTAGGGCAGGGGTGACCTAGTTGCCATCTTGAGCTGAAGGTTTCTTTGTAGACTCCGAAGATGGCAGTGTTGGTTCTCAGGAACGTGGAAGTAGGGGTGGATTTTCCTGAGTCTCCTGGATGGAAAGTGGGATGAAAGGACTAATGCAGTTTATTTGTGTTGTGTGTAACAAACTCCCTGGAAGATAGGTTCTAGAATTCAATTCAATATGATCCTAAATGTTGACCCCAAGTATTGAGGAAACCACTCTCCAAAAATCAGCCCTAAACAACCTAGAGGTTTGCTGCCTGAAATAATTGATTGTGGAATGTACTCTTGTATCTTATTTTGAATAAGTTCTGTGAATGGAGACTTCACTCGAATTGGCATCAATATATTTTATTTTGTATTTGTAGAGGCTAGGTTTTCTCAGGCATGATCCCTTTGTGTTTTAAAACTGTGTGTGTGCCTTGTAAATTGTAAAATTTATAGTAAGAGGGTTTTTTGTTTAAGGACAAGAGTAAAAAATGAGTAAAAATGTGCATTCTAGTTGTTTCTGCTCCGCATTTTCAACCAGTTCGATAGAACTTGGTAGATATATGTCTGCTTAGCACACACGTCTCACCTATTCACCAGAAAATAAGACCTTCCATACCTTGGAAATAGTTGGAAGGTTCCTGCTTTGAATCCAGTTCAGCAGGTGGACATTTGTAGATTGAAATCTGTTGAATTACGAAAATGCTTGAGGAAAATATCCGGGAGAGAAATGTTCACTATTGACTTCTCAATATGTTAATTTTGAATATAATCTCTACACTGTGAACTTTAAAAAAAGATATTCACATGTGATCGAAGGAATGTGCCTGGTCTTCCATAAAATGTACAGAGATGAGTTTCACCAACATGGCTCCCAGGCAAGTGGCTAGTTTGGCAAGCTGTGCTGGTGAGGTTGCCTCACTGGCACGGCCGAGTCAGAAAGGATGCTGGTGATACTGAGGCTGTTGTGGAATAAACGCTGTCTCTGGAGACTTATGACCAGTTTTTCTTGCTAAGGAGTAAACACTGGTTTGGGAGTTGCATAGACTTGGTTTTGGTCTACAGGATCTTTATTTCCAATGCTAGGAATACATATTTTGCAAACAATGAAAATATTTTAGGGAGAAAGTGGGTACTTTCAGCTCATTTGATAGCACTATACATTCTTATGATTCAGTGTTTACAAGTGTTTAGTTGTAGGACTAAAGCAGTCTGAAAGTGTTTAAAGACTGAGTAAAATTGCCTTTTTCCATCCTAGCTTTCCTTCCCATTTTAGTTACTTATAAATGCTAATTCCAGGGAGTCCTTTTCAGATTTCAGGGCACTAAAACCAACATTAAAATGGAGCATTTCCTAATTTCTCTGCACGTGTAAAATTTTGAGCACAACTGTTTTGCTTTTTATGTTTTCATTAAAAAAAAACTAACTTCGCATATGTAGAAAGGGAGTTAGCTTTGGAGGAAGCCATAAATGAGGTGAAATGGTTACGATTCTTTTGTTGTTGAAATAGTTTGCCAGGAGAAGAAAGGGTTTATAAACTTTCTCTGCTTATGAAGAATTTTAACTTACTTGATAATTGTATATAGCTCTCACATTTAACCCCCTCCAGGTTTTATTTCCTTTGGTACTTACTGAAGTCACATGGGTTGCTTATTCTCACCAGTTCCTCTCAGAGGGCAAGGTTTATTTCAGATGTATTCATTCTTAGGGAATAAAGGGCCATTTCGATGTCATTCTTCATGACACTTGAACGAAAGATTGAGAAGAATTCTACCACGCGGGCGGTTTCCTCCTGCCTTTCCCCATAACACTAACAAAGAGTTCAGGGCTTGAGTCACTGAGGCTGTGCGCCACCTCTTATTTTGGAAGGGAGCGAAAAGGTACTGATGGGCATTAAAGTCGCCTGAAGGGAGCAAGACGCCACCCTCGCAGCCCAGTCTGTTCTGCCTTCCCTTGAGCTTTCAAGTTTAGTGACTTGGAGGAGGAAGCTGAGCCATCTTTCCTCTTCAGTTGATGCGACCTCCCACTTCTGCAGTCCTAAATTATCCTCCTCCCTTTGAGGTTTTGTCTGTACCCACAAGCCTAGTTGACTGAAACCAGATTGACTGTTTTGATTGACAAGGCTCTGACTTGTTAACAGAAAAATGGGGAGGGGTGTGGAGGGTTGAGCGTAGGCAATTTACATCTGAACTTTGGCTTAAACCCTATTCCAGCATAATTCTTTGCCTCCGCAGAGGGTATCTTCCCCTTCCCCTTCCTTCGTGCTTCAGTTTGCTTGCAGCTGGCTTTGAGGGTAGGGTGGAATGAACCAGGGGAAGACCCCTAACTCCTGGCTTTCATCTCCCACGCAAACCCAGCTGAAATTTGGGGAGATTCTGGTTTAATCTGAAGCTATCAAATCAATGTTTTGTTTTGTCCTCTTTCATGTAGATTTTTCTTACCTGAGCGTCAGTTCCTACCAAGTGAGTCCTGTTTTTAGTACATCTGTATAATGATCCCAGTTTAAGGATCAGTAGACACGAGAAATAGTAATTTGTTCAAAAACAATTTTCCAGACAGTTGCCCTAAGGAAGTGGTGTTCCTTTTTTTAAATTAATTTTTTATTGAAGGATAAGTGCTTTACAGAAGGAAGTAGTATTCTTTAGTGATACTGCTTTCAGTAATATACAGACTGCAAATTGAAGTTATAAATACTGGGAAGAGGAGCCCTGATCATGAATAAGGGTATCTTATTTCAAATTTTTTTGGCTACACCAGGGGGCATGTGGTATCTTAGTTTCCCAACCAGGTATCAAACCCATGCTCTCTGCAGTGGAAATGCGGGAGTCTTAACCCCTGGACTGCCGGGGATCAATTCTTGACTGTGATTGCTTATCTGACAAACTTGTGCAAATTGCACATTCTGCCGACATTAAAGGGACTTGCATGAAGCAGAGCAGTGTGCACCGGACAATGAAGTGGATCAGGTCAGTTGTGTAGACCAAGGGCTCCCTTCCTGGCTCCCACACTCTGTGAATTTTGAGGGTCCCTGAGTTGGTTTTGGAACCCCTGAGCCCCTGTCAAAGGTCAGCAACTGTATCCTTTAGTTGTTACTCCTGAAAAGCTCAGTCAGCCATTTCCTTCCATCTAGCCTTAACTGTTTGCAATTGAAGATGTGTGTGTGTGTGTTTTTCCTTTTCTTGAAATGACAATGGGTTTTGCAAACTTCTTTATATCTTTGACCAACTGACATAATTCTAAAGATGTTCTTCTAAGAAAAAGTCTGGACGTGGAGATTTTGCTATACGTGGATCTGATAGAACATTTTCAGCACAAGTGTTTAAAAAACCAGAATGGTGAAGAGGTCGCATCAGCAGTCATGGCTATGCTGTGTTTGGCAGACCACATCGAAGATTTTGATCTGTAAACTCTACCTCTCTTTAAGTGTCAGAGGAAGAGCTTTTTCTGAGGATCATCTCTAGGCTTGTGCTGGATAAGTGCTGAGCAGAAAAGTGGATATATATAGTAGAGGAAATTTTGGTAGAAGTTGGGAAAATGTTTTTGTGATGTTTCTTTAGGTTTATTTTTACTTAACCACTGTTAGACAATGTGATTTTGAGATTCTTGTGCTGCCTTAGTTTTCTCATCTGTACCACCTTGCAGTGTTGTAAGCATTCCAATAAATTATTTAAAGTGTCGTATAGCACACTAGAAGGGAATTGTAAATATTTTAAAAATAATTTATTTATTTACTTATTTGTGTTGGGTGACTGTGAATTTAGGCATGTGAATTTAGTTGCTTGCTGGCATGTGGGATCTTAGTTCCCCAACCACGGATGGAATCTGCTCCACCTGCCTTGCAAAGGCAGGTTCTTAACCACTGGACCACCAGGGAAATCCCTGTAAACTTTTTTTTTTAATGAAAAAAAATTTTTTATTGATATGTAGTTCATTTACACATCATTAATTTTTGTTACATAGCAAAGCAATTCAGTTGTATATATTCTTTTTTTTAGTATTTGTTTTCCATTATGGTTTATCATAGGATACTGCATAATGGGTCCCTATGCTGTACAATAGGACCTTGCTGTTTGCAACTAATAAGCTGATGAGTTTTGAAGCAGACTCCTCACCCCATCCTTTTGCCTCCGAAGAGGATGTTGTAGAAGAAAACTATTTGTTGATGCTGGAAACTGGCTTCTGTCAGGTTACTCTGATCTAATTGGAAAGATGCAGGGATTCTTTCAAGTGATGAAGGTAGACTGGAGAAACATGCGTAAATTTTATTTCACTGTAGAAAAACTAGCCCTCAACTTTAACTTCTGGGCTAGACCATCTTTGGATTACAGGGCTCCCTGAGCCTATCGGAAAGATGGGCACAAGTGTTTAGAGGCTACATCAATGCCTGTGCTTTTTTTTTTTTTTTTTTTTGGTGGAAGGCCAGTGTTTGTGTTTACATTTTATATGATATGTTGAGAATCATTAATCTTTAAAGTCTTGATCTTTGAGGAGACCGTGACATTTCAAGGAAACAGATCAGCTTGCTGCAGGGAACAGTTTGATTTCAGAGCCTGGAATATTTTATAAGCTCTAATTTCATGGTGTTGTCAGTTGCGTGTTTAGGTGTCCCCGAAGAGGAAACTTCAGTTATCACAAGAAAGGCCTTAAAAAATTGCTGCTTTACAAATGGGGAGAGAGGCTGGGGTGGGGAAGTGTCTTTAGCAGGAACTTGCCTGGTCCAGCACTCTTTGGCTCTCCTAATTTATGTACAATATTTGGCAAATATATCATTATTATGTCTTAAAATATTTATGTATTTATTTGGCTGCACTGCATCTTAAGTAGCGGCATAGGAACTCTTAGTTGCACCATGTGTAACTTAGTTCCCTGACCTGGGTTGGAACCTGGACTCTGCATTGGGAGTGCAGTCTTAGCCAGGGAAGTCCAGAATTATATTTTTGAAACTGGTCCTTTAAAAGTCTGAAATTTAATGCTAAATTTATTGTTTGAATCATTAGCTTCTTGTGTTTTATTTTGGTCTTTTTTTAAGTTATTAATAGAAAAATTAAATAACATACAAGTAATATACAGCTGGAGCCTTCCTAGGCTCAGTGGTAAAGATGCCACCTGGCAGTGTAGGAAACACAGGTTCAACCCCTCAGTTAGAAAGATCCCTTGGAGAAGGAAAGGGCAACCCACTTCAGTATTCTTGCCTGGAGAATTCCATGGACAGAGGAGCCTGGTGGGCTACAGTCCATGGGATCAGAGAGTCAAACACGACTTTGTGACTGAGAATGCACGCACAGGTACAGCTTGGCAAAAAAGCGAGTGTGACCGTGACTGTGACTGCCTCTCCTTCTAGGGTTAATGTGTTGTCAGAGCAGAATTTAGCAAGGAAGAGGCCTTGAGTTTAATCTCTTGAAACGATGCATAAGTCTCATAGGAGATCTCTCAGTATCAAAGTGAGAAGGATGCTTCCTTGGCCAACCACCTCTAACACAGGCTCACTCTGTGGCCCCAGCACGTCAGAGCAAATATTCTAACACTAGTGGGTTTGGGGCTCTTATGCCAGATCTGGCCTTGGTTGATAGTTTGGTGGCCTTAAGGACCAAATCGAGAAAGATGTTTTCTGGATTGCTGGTTCCAAGTGGTGATGGAAAATGGTGGTGCTGCCTTTATTTTGTTAAAAGAAAGCAAACTTTTTCAAGCCACAGAATGGAAAGATGTTTGTAGCTTCTTGGTAAGAACACCTGGGCTCACAGCCCAGTGTCATCCTGAAGTAACTGAGACCTTGGACAAGTCACTTATCCTTGATTTCTGACCTTTCAGATGGAAATGGTTGAAGTAGTTTTTGAGAACTGTTTATAGAGGGAAGTTATGATTTACATGAAGATGCTTTGAAGAAGGAGCTAGAAAAAATGTTTTCAGTATCGTGAAAAAAAATTGGCTTCAACTTTTCCTTCAAGTTGCAGTCAAACGGGTAAAATTCCTTCTTCGTGAAATTAAATAAGCTCTTATCTTTCTTAAAAAATATTTTTGGTTGATGGCCAAATGATATTTGATACCATGAAATAATTCGAGTGGTTCCTTATTGCTCACAGAGGACTTGATATGTTAAGGTTTGTCATCAAAACACTTGGATGTCTGCTGCTTGGAACTGTGTTTTTTGCCAAGCCTCTGGTTAGTCTCGCTGGGAGGATGGAACTGGAAGAAAGTGGTTTGAATGGGGCAGAGGGATTCTTGGCTTCCTGTGTGGCTACTTTATATGTGGTCTTATTTACATTACCAGAGGAAATCTAAATGTTAAAGCAAGCTCTCTTGGCATCTGAACAGGTTCTGATAGGGAGGTGAGTTTGGGCTGAAAGGAATCTTGGAGAATGATGGGATTTAGGTAGAAGGTGGAAAGAAGGCAGGAGTGGTTTTGGCTTTTAGCAGCCTGCATTGGCTTGACTATAGAGTGTTTGTGATCACGATCTTTTATCTGATTTTGCCTTTCAGCATCCCTAAGAAAGGTGATAGGCTCCCTCTCCCCATCTTGTAAAATTGAAGTATGGTTGGTTTACAGTAGTAGCTTAATTTCAGGTGTACAGCATAGAGATTGAATATTTTTATAGAGTATGCTCTGTTGAAAGTTATTACTAAATAATGAGTGTGATCTCCTCTGCTGTTGCTTGTCCATTTCACACACGGCACTTTGTCCCTGTTAAGCCCCTCCCCACTGGTAACCTCGTTTGTTTTGTGTCTGCTTGTTTCTGTTCTGCTGTTCCATGTGTTTTATTTTTTTAGATTCCAGAAATAAGTGATGTCATACTTTTTGTCTGACTTTTTTCACTAAGCATATCATATTCTCTGGGTCTATTTACATTGCTGCGCGTGGCAACTTTTCATTCTTTTTGTGGCTGAGTAGTATAGGTTGCTTTCTTGTCTTAGCTGTGGTAAATAGTGCTGCTCTGAACATTGGGTGCAGGTACCTTTTTGAAGTTTTTAATTTTTCCAGATACCTATCCAGGAGTGAAATGATGGTAGTTTTAGGGGTCCATTCCTTTTTTTTTTTTTTTTTCCCTCCTGCCATCTGCACGCCTTGCATGATCTCCCTTCCCTGACCAGGGATCAGGCTCAATAGCTGCAGTGAAAGCTGTGAGCCGTAACCACTGGACTGCCAGGGAATTCCCATTTTTACCCTAAAAAGGGTGGCTACTGACGTATAAAGGAAATAGCTTATCAGTGTGGAGCTAGAGCCACGTTTAGTTACTTTAACAGGTAATTTAATGTAAAGCATTATTGACTGCTACTTGAGTTCTTCATGAGTTTTTAGCTGGGAAATTGCAATGCAAGGAGAGACACTACTTGCGTGCCTGGCTGGCAGGTAGCAGCTGTGGGGAGCAGCTCCCCTCCTTGGGTAGGGAGATGAGAAGAGGAAAAAGTTGGAGTTGTTAATACTCTGTGGGGTCCTGTGGGTCCAGTCAGCGTTGGAAACCTGGAATCAGGTGCTGCCGCTGGAACGACGCTGGATTAGAGAAGTCTGTTGAAGGAAGTGCCCACCCAGGAAGCAGAACTCAGAGCAAAACCTCCCTTCAAGTTCCCTAGTGTCGGAGTCACAGGGATGCAGCTGGCAAAGCAGAGGTGTGGCCCACTCGGGGGGTGGGTTTAAGCTAAGAGGCAGTCAGAGCTCAGTAAGCAGCACTGCATGGAAGACAGACTCCCACTTGGCGCTTGCTTCCATTTGAAAATTTCATGAAAACATGGGGAGACCCTGGGCTGAGGGGAACTAGAACGTAGTCGGAGTTAAGTGCCCAGGCCCGTGGGTGCGTTCACACTCTTCCTAACCCAGCTTGCTATTCACTTGCCAGCAGGCAGCACTCAGCCCCCGCTCTGTGCTTACTTACAGGGGGACACAGCCTCCGTTGTTTCCAGACCTGTGTGTGTCCTCCCGTGTGTGTGTGTGTGTGTGTGTGTGTGTGTGTGTGTGTGGTCAGGTGTTCCGTCGTGTCCGACTCTTTCGATCCAAAGGGCTGTAGCCCACTTTGCTTCTCCAGAGGATCTTCCTGTCCCAGGGACTGAAGCCACATATCCTGTGGCTCTTGCATTGCAGGCAGATTCTTTACCACTGAGCCACCTGGGAAGCCCTGTGTCCTCCGCACTTGTTTGTATAAATTACACAGTCTTAAGTAGAAATGAAATCAGTGCAGAAAATGTCTGTGTAAGCAGGCCTGAAAGCCTGTGAACTCAGCTTTGGTGTAAAGTAGGAGGCCCTGGGGATGGAGCAGTGAGCAGAACAGCCCTGAATCCCTTTTCTTCATGGGTCTTGTTTATCCAGCCAGCTTGGGACTGGGGGACTCGCCTTTCTTCCTCAAAGGCAGCTCTGGTGCACAGGGACCGCTGTGGGAACCTTCCTGACTGCCCTCTAGACCCTTCCAGCCCCAGCCCATCAGGGCTCTGACCTCATGGAGGGGAGGAGCCTTGGCCCTGCAGGAAGGAGCTCGGATCCCTGCTTCCCCTTCCTCTCCTCCGCCTTTGGGATGACCTGCCCCCCCAGGCTTTGTCCTACAGTTGAGGGGGCAATTTCACCTGCAGAGCTCAAGGCTGAGAGGGAAAACCTCACTTTGACTAAGTTCAGTGTGCTTTTGGCATTGGTTTTTGCATATTGAGGTAAGCATATACATTGTAAAATTGATCTTTTTTTTTTTTAATTTGCGTACACTTCTGCTCCTTTGGACAAGGGTGGAGAGTGCCATTACTCTCCATGCTCCCCGCTCCCCGCAATACCCGTCCAAGAGCCTCAGGCAGCCTCCGCCCTCTTCTCCAGTCCTCTGGTGGTCTTCTCCAGAAGGTCATGGAATGGAATCTGAGAGCGTTGGATCCTCGAATCGGGGCCTTTTGCCCTTGCCAGGCTGCGTCCACGAGTCCTCGCAGGTGGCAGGTGGCAGTGGTTCCTCCCTGTTTCTTGCTGAGTAGCTTTCCATTGTGTGAATGGACCATGGTTTCCACGATCCCCAGCTGAAGGGCTCTTGTGTTCCTGTTTTCAGCGATGGTGACTGTGTTGATGCCTGAAATAGGAGCAGGGCTGTGTTGGGTCTTGGTGGTCACTGTCACCAGCTGCAGCCCCCATTTTCATCCTGGGACATTTGTCAGCAAAGTTCAGTGGCTCTGAGACACTAGTTCCCACATCACTCTGTAGGACGCTACGGTTTCATTTGTCTGCCTAGGGCTGTCTTTTCTGTGTGAGGATCAGATGGGGTATTTCCTGATGAAAAAGTGCAGAGTACGCTACATATATATTTACATGAACAACGAGGACCCACTGTAGAGCACAGTGGGTGATCTGTACTCAGTATTTTGTGTTAACCTATAAGGGAAAAGAATCTGAAAAGGAAGGAATGTGTACTTTCATGTATGTGTGAAACTGAATCCTTGCGCCATACACCTGACACTAACATGATACTGTAAATCATCTTTTCTTTTTTTAATACAAAATTTTAAAATTTAAGTGAAGACAAATTCAAAGTGCAGGAGCTGCTTTGGAGGCTGTGCTGCAGGGGGACAGGGGAAACACCTGTCTGCCCCCCCATTAGCCTTGCCCTTTGTTGATTTTTTTTTTTCCTCTGCCCTTTATTAATAACTTTTCAGAACAGTTCTCTTTGGTCTTTATTTCCATTTTATTATCAACTTTATCAGAGCTTTCAGGAGGCATATACATACAAAGAGGAAAATTTGTTTTTACTAGATTAACCAGATTGTTTAAAAGCCACATGCGTGCACGTAAAAAATAAAAAATATGACTCTGATCAGTGATGGACCACCCCAAATATCTGGAGCTTTTAGGAAAATCCTGGAAAGAATCGCCTCCATGGAGTGTAGATGGAAAAGCGTCTCCATTTTAAATGAGAGATTAATAGGGGAAGGGGACGTTTCATATAGAAACCACAAGTTATGAGGGCCTAGCAAAATCCTTTCTGAGCCTGAGATAGCAGTTCATTGTAGGCAACATTGAGGGGCACAGCAGCTGCTAAGTCTCTAATCTTGTTATTCACCCTTAAGTATGCTGTACAGTAAAAAGACAGATGTGCCTTGAGATCTAACAACTGAGGTGAAGTTGTTGATTACATTGAAATGTTAGTAACATACAGGAACAGGCAAAGAATGGCTCTCTGTATCTGGGCATCTCAGACTGAAAATGGTAGCTTGTTCAGAATTTGGAAAATAACCATTTTTCCCTCATGAAAGGAGGGATGGTGTTCACACAGACTGTTTCCAGCATTCATACACATGTTTCCTTCCCCTGCATTACTTGTATGGGGTCTCCTGCAGAACCAAGCGCAGAATTTTTCTGAATGGAATGTTCATCAGTGTCTATTTGTTTTACCCCCTGGAACTTATTTTCAAGGTTTTTTTAGATTTTTTTGCCTGTTGGGATGCAAAATCAATTCTCTTCTCCACCAAAGGAAAAAAAAAGTGGAAAGCAGCAGATAAATATATGGGAATAAAGTCTAAGGAACGTGTAAGATGGAACGATGAGGATGCGGAGGGGATATTTGGCCTTAGTTTGGGAGAAAGGATTGCGTTTCCAACGCAATACAATACAAGCCCCGATGTTGGCTTGTATAACTTGGTGAGGCTTGAGTGTTGCATGGGGGGAAGCCCACGGTATTCTGAGGTTCCGACAGGTTAAGAAAACAGGAGTCTTAAAAAAATAACTGGGGCGGTATCTCAGTCCTGTCTGCCAAGCTCTTCTCATTTTGGTTCCTTGACTTTCAGTTGGCACTTGTACATGTTGCCACTCATGGTGGGAAGGTCTCACCCCGTCTTGGGGCTAAAGGCAGACAGGTTTGCCACAGTGAACTCAAAAGAGGAACCCGGATGAGTGAGTGCTTAATAAAAACCATTCAACATTTGCAAACATTTGATAGGGTCCATGAAAGGGGGAAGAGGGAACAGTTTTGTTTTAAATATATGTTCTTTTAACAACATTTGAGAAGGTTTTTTTTCTTTCTTTCTTAACTGACTTGGGAATTTTTTCCTTAACTGCGTTTTGTTTGCTTTTTCCTTACCTGGGTTGTGCTTAAGACTTCCCAGCGCTTGTCATTCTGGGTGGTGATTTTTCTGAATATGTATATGTCTGTGACTGTTATTTATTTGAACTTTCCTTCCTTCCTTCAGCATGCTCAGCTTGTCGCTGCTGGATGAATGAAAAATTGAGAATTTTCTCACAGCTACTTTGTGTTCCCTCCTAGGAATACTTGATTTGGTCCACTTAACTTGAATCCTTATTTAATTATGCAAGTAACACATAAATATCTTTTGTTAGGATGATCCATAAGAAACTTTTTTAAAGTATACCCCCAGACCTACTTCTTCCCAAAGTGTGTAATTTGTGTGTGTTTCCTACCAAACCTTTATACCTATTCACTACACACATGCACAGAATATAGAAATACAGTCTTGATCTAGACATTTTCCTGTACTTTGCTAGTGATTACTAGCTTGGTGTTTGTGCTGTGGAATTTATTTAGCTGTTCCTTTATGTAAGATTTTTCTCTGCATCGGCCATTGCCATTTATTAGTGTCCCTGTGACTTCTGGAGTGAAGAGCCCCCCAGCCAGGGACTTACTCAGATGCTAGCAAGGCACATTTGAAATGTTAATTTGCCTTCCTGCCAGCCACATTTCCTCCCACCCAATCCGGCCCTGTTGCCATCAATCTAATGGGAGAAAAATGGCTCGTCCCATTGACTGACTTTGCATTTCTGTGATTGCTGTGGGCTGGGTGTCTTTGTTTATTGACCATTTGGATTCTCTCCCCAAATTGCCTTGATTCCTGGGCCTCTCTCCTGGGTTAAAAAAAAAAAATCAATTTGTAGGCATTTTGGATAAATACTGCTCCTTCCAGCAGATTTTTCAGAGTCCTTGGCTGGCCCCAGTTTAATTTAACTTGGTATACATTTTAAATTTCAGTGTTACTGACGATCGTCTTTCCTTGTCTCTGCATACTGTGTCTTTAATCATATCTTAGAATATTTTCTTAGTGTATCTTAGGAGGTGTGATCTAATTTTATCTGGAACGAATGATGAGCCTGAGGTCCCAATTGTGAGTGAACGGTCTCATTTCCCCTTTTTCTCTGAACCCTTAAATTTCTGGGAAACAGTTGTGAATATAGCTGTCCTCTGAGGGTGAACAGAAGGGAGTATTAAGACCTTTGCTCCGTGAATGCCAACTGGGTTGCAGTCCAATGTATGTATATTGGATGTTCATGCTCTGGTCATATACCAGTGATCTTAAAAATCTTTGGTGTTGGGTGGCTATTAAGGAGATAGACAACAGGTAAATGGTAATGCTTGGCTTGGTGTAGGCCCATTAGACATCAGTCAGTGGGCTTTTGTTTGTTACTATGTTTTTAAAAATTTATTTTTAGCTGCACTAGGTCTTTGTGGCGCACACCGGCTTTCTCTTGTAAAGCACGGGCTCAGTAACTGTGGTGCACGGGCTTGGTTGCCTTGTGGCATGTGGAATCTTCCTGGACCAGGGACAGAACCTGTGTCCCCTGCTTTGGCAGGCAGAGTCTTAACCTCTGGACCACCAGGGAAGCCCATCGATCAGTGTTATGTTGCCTACAGTTATTGGGCAGGGTCCTGAAGACCTGCCTTTTTTTTCTTCCCTAAGTTTTTACTCTTCATTGGGTTTTTAACTGAAAGAGAAGCAAGTAGTCATTCTAATCCAGGCAAGTGCTAAGTAGCTAAAAATACACAAGTTGCTAATTCCACTATCTAGATGTAACTCCTGGTAACAGGCTGGATTCTGTCATTGGTCTCTTTTCCTGTGCTTTTGCACCATTATCTTTATGACTGGATTTATCGTTTAATCTTACCGGCACACTCTGATGTTAATAAAGTTGCTTGGAAAGTATCATTTGTAATATATCTGTAGTTCTCCATCTTGCTTTGTCTTTGAAATCCAGTAGCCATTCGTCATCATCTTTGTTGAGGTGTAGTGTAGGCAAAATCAAATGTACCCATTTTAAAGCATTTATTTATTATTTATTTGGCTTCACCAGGTCTTAGTTGCAGTATGAGAGATTTTTAGTTGCAGCATGCAAATTCTGAGTTGGGGGACCTAGTTCCCTGCCCAGGAATAGAAAGCTGGTCCTCTGCTTTGGGATTGTGGAGTCAGCCACACTGGACCACCAGGGAAGTCCCAAACACACGCGTTGTAAGCACACATTTTGGTGGTGCGTTTGGGCAGATTTATATATCTGTGGTACCACCAGCATGACGATCATGACGGAGCATTTCTACCACTTTAGAGGGCTCCGTTGCCGCAGCACTCTTTCAGAGCTCGTGTCTGGAGAATTTGGCCTGCTGCTCTGGCCTTGCGAGGATTTATGGAGACTAGAGCTGGACACGGGCCTTTGGATGTGAATTAGACTGAGGGCAACGTTGCCAGATCTGATGTCCTGGTTATTGCTGAGGTGGGGGAAGCTGTAAAACACCCTAAAATCTTGACCCTTGAGAGGCATTTTATCCTCTGCAAAGGCCCAGATTCTCTCTTTTTTCCTGTCTTAAACATTTGCCATTTCAGGGCCACAATGCAAATGGTCAGGGAACATTGTTTTCCAGCAAGCAGTTGCCTGCTGGGAGGCAAATTCCTCAAGGATTGCTTGGAAAATGTGGAAGTAAATTCCATTCAATCAACACACTTCTCATTGAACACCGGCCATGTGTGTGCCCTCTCCGGGTGTTTGAAGACACAAAGGACTAGAACGGAGGTTGCCTTCTGGGGACCCTTACTTACATCACCGTGATACAGGGAACTAGAACAGCTGGGGATTTGGGGTATCCTGGTGAGTCATGTGCATGTAAAAGCATTAAATTGGTGTTGATGAGATGTTACATGCTCACGTGTTTAAAAAAAAACAAAACAAAACTGTTCCAGGGCTCAGGAAGGGGTAATGCAGTAGAGAAGATAAGTCCTCCCAAGAATGCAGTGCCCTTGGATCATCCCAGACCACCCCCCACCCCATCCATGGAAAAATTGTCTTCCACAAAACTGGTCCCTGGTTCCAAAAACGTTGGGGACCGCTGCTTTAGCAGGTTCTTAATCATTGAACCTAGGCCCATGTGGTCCCAAACATTTCCGAGAAAACTCATAGCTTTCCAGGCCTGCCAAGTCAATTGGGGTGACCAGTTGTTAATTTCCATTCCTGAAGACTCCCTGTCAGAAAATTTTGGTTTTGAACTTCTTGGAAAAGTCTTGAGTTGTTACAGAGGACACTCACTGCTCTTTGGGGTGGGGGCAGTTTCCTGCCCCAAACTGGCTGTGTCTGTGTTATTCACAGCCAGCTTCCACTGGTTTCAGGCCGATTTGCATGTGGAAACCCGAGGAGCTCCTTCAGTAAGTTGATCATTGAGTGTTGTTGCAGGGGAGGAGTCCTTAACCCCTAGGCACTATCGGGATCCAGAGTTGGTTTCTGCCCTTTTCCCTTTCCTGAGGTTTGGCGTCCGCCCCCAGCGAAACCTGGGTCTGCCTGCAAAGGAAGTAGTATTTTGCTGAGCCGAAGCTGGGACGGAATCAGGGTTGGATACTGTGAGAACCGGATACAAGGCCTGAAAGAGAATTTTTTTTTTTTCTTCCAAGGGGAGAGGGGTGAGAGTGAGGTGGGACCCACCCAGGTAGAGGGCAAGTACCAGTCCTGGCCTCCAGGAAGAAAGGCTTGGGAGCCTTTGAGGGCATCTGCAAAACTGGGAAGCACTTTGCTGGGTACCTTGTGGTGATTAGAATGTTATCTGCAAAAAAGCAAATGTTCAACCAGTGTTTGCGGAGTTAATTCAAACAGGCTCCAGGGAGCGATTGGGGCCCCTTGCAAACCTGTGGCTGGGGATGCTGAAAGGGGTCTTTTTGTGGGAACAGAGTCATTCTTGCTTGGAACCACCTCCCCCCTCAAAAAGGGAACCCTGCTGTTGTGTTAGCCTGTCCTGTCTTCTTCACTGAGGCCCTGGAGCCTCTCATCTCCCCTCAAGTTGCCTGCAGGTTCTGTCCACTGTGGTCCCCAAAAGTGTGTGCCCCAGCACACAGGCCAAAGCGCGGGCTGATCTCTCCAGACCCCACCCCAGCTGCGCCCCTCCTTCCAGGTGTCTTTGGTGCTGGGGCTCCCTGAGGGGAACCTGTCTGGCATCATCTGTGGTGACGCAGGAGCTGTCATTTTAAAAAACCAGCCTGCGAATCCCACCCTCTGGTTTTGAAGGACAGTGAACTGTTTGCGTAGGGTTACTGTAAAAGCCAACCCCTGGCTAGAATACAAAGAAGACCCTCAAGATAAAGTTAATGATTACATTTGGAGCTTTTGGCCTGCTTCCTTTAGAGAGTTTTCTCTCTTGAACTTTACTCCATCACAGCTAGGGACCCTGCCCCCCTAAATTGCATTCCGTATCGGGAAGGTTGGATTTTAGTATCTGACCTGGAGTTCTTCCTTGGGCCTTCCAGTCAGTGTGAGGGGTGCGGAGGGAGTGGGCTTCTTCCCAGGGCCTCTGGCTGGGGGCGCTTTTTTCTGCCCAGTTTTGTTTGGATACCACCCCACCCCCATGCTTGGGGCAGCAGGAGTTCCTCCCCAGGCCCTTTGTTCCTCCTGAGGGCGGGAATGGCGGCCTCCTGGAATGTGGATGCCCTGGCCTGAGAGGCCAGCACCTCCGAAGCCTGGTCTCTGCTCCTGCGGCGGCTCTTAGGGTGGGGGTGGGGTGGGGGGTGATGCCTCGGACCAGCTCAGTCACCCCTGGGCTGGATTAAGTGGACCTGTTTTAGTGCTTACCACAGTCACACGAAACGCCCCTCCATCCCTTAAAAGCAAAACTAACAAAACCCTGGTTGCTGTGCTAATGAATAACCTCAACATTCTGGGCTCCCCTTCTCAAGGAGTCACCTCACCCAGCTGGGACCCCCCTCAAGTCACCAG
Organism: Madoqua kirkii; assembly: GCA_006408675.1. NCBI lineage: Eukaryota > Metazoa > Chordata > Mammalia > Artiodactyla > Bovidae > Madoqua > Madoqua kirkii. Next base: position 23,312 of record SJYC01120100.1, read on the forward strand.
GAAGCCTCCTGATTAAGATTGCAGGCTCTGGCATGCCCCCCACCCCATGCCTAGTTTGTAAATAGTAAGCAATTTTTAGTATGCCCCGTGCATTTTTGGGGCACACTTGCACCAAACACTGTTGTCTGTTGGAAATTAAAATTTAACTGGGCTGTGCTGTAGTTTGTGTGACTGTTCTCTGGACACTCCTTAAAGCTACTGCTGGGGCTGAAATCCAGTGAAAGGCTCCCCCACCACCCAGCCCCCCTCCCCCACTCTGCCTTTGGGTCCCCACGGACCAGGGGTCTTCAACCTCTGGGAGCTAATGCTTGATGCTCTGAGATGGAGCTGATGTAACAGTAATAGAAGTAAGTGCATGATGAATGGGATGCGCCTGAATCATACCAAAACCATCCCTGCCCCACCCCTGGTTTCTGGAAAAAAAAAATGTCTTCCACGAAACCAGTCCGGGTTCCTGGTGCCTAAAAGGTTGGAGGCTGCTACAAACTCTTTTGGTAAAGAGTTCTCATAGGTGACCGCAGTTAGTCACAGGACAAAAAAAAAAGGCACAGGGCAGAACACCCATAACAGCTCTCTGCCTCCTCACCCCCACCCCAACCACCAGGGATCTTTGCTGAGAAAGGTGGGGGAGAGATGGAGGCTCTGCTTGGAAACCAAATGCCAGCTCAGAAGTGGGAGGAAGCTTAGCTCTTGACCACACTCCTGGTCCGTTGCTGCCAAAGACCCCAGCCATCCTGGCGGGTGGGGAGGCACACTCCGGTCTGAAGCGTCTGGGCAGTCGTTTAGGAAGAGCAGTTTTGGGATTTCTACAAGAGGATTTTAGGGGAAGCTCGTTCCACATACCATAGGGCTTCTGGGCACTTGGATCTGCTTTTTTCTAGCAAGAGAAAGATGGTCTCTTCAGGATTTCAGCAGGAATTTCTGTACCTCGGGGAAGAGAAGCCCAGCGAGCAGGCTGCAGGAGCGAGTTTGTGTTTGGGAGGGCGGAGAAGGGGGCTTCCAGGTTCACTGCTGCCAGGAGAACTCTTGGTCCTCTCAAGTGGATGGTTTGACAGTGACATAGTTGTGGCGTATTGCCCATTTTGCTCTGACTGCCACGAAGCTCGGAGCCAAACTCCTGGCTTCAACGTAGGGAGATTCGCTGACTTGCTTCTCCTTAGCCAACTTGTTGTTCAGTTGCTCAGTCATGTCTGACTCTGAGACCCCGAGGACTGCAGCACTCCAGACTTCCCTGTCTTTCACCATCTCCCGAAGCTTATTCAAACTCATGTCCATTGAGATGTTGATACCATCCAACCGTCTCGTCCTCTGTTTTCCCCTTCTCCCTGCTTTCAATCTTTTCCAGCATCAGGGCCTTTTCTAATGAGTTGGCTCAAACTTGGTTTACTTCTGTGTTACTGGCTTTTCTTTGTAAGCTGCTCTTAGATCTGTGTTAGAGTTACTGAAATCAGTTTCAATAAAAATGTGAAAGATGAGGGTGTTGTAAACTGCCCAGGAATGGGACCGTTTTAATCCAATAAATCAGGCTGATTAGTATGTTAAAGAAGCAAGCCATTGAAGGAGCACAGCACTTGTCAGATAAACTTGTGAGTCAGTCCCCCCTGGATAGAGTCCAGCCCCATAGTGAGTGGCAAGGAGGCTTGGTAGAGTGTCCCCACGAACCTCCAGAGGCTACAGGACCCCCAAAGCAAAGCATCCTGAAAGATGCCAGAGTGAGTCATGTTCCCTGGAAAGGCTATGGCCGGGTGTAGTGGACCCCTGTCCCCCATTTCCCCCACCCAGGGAGCCCTTCTCTTCTGCAATTTGGTGGAGCTTGAAACCCCTTCTTGAGGAGTGGGAGGAAGTGGTTAATCCCCACTTCCTTCCCTGGGAGTTTTATGGGCCTCTGGGAGCCTGCGTTACTCTGGCCGTAATGGTCATAAATGACCTTCTCCAGGGCAGGGGCCAGGCCCCTCTGAATCTTGAGGCAGTTAGATGCTTGAATACATGGTTTTTTGATCGAGGTGCCTTTGGTTTTCTATAATTGGGAGGTGGGGTGGGAAGCCTTGTAGGATTACTGGGGTGGCGGCTTGAGCCCTTCCCAGCGGGGCCTGGGCTGGAGAGACTGTGGCAGAGCAAGGCCCCCCTGGGTGCTGTAGCCAGGTGGGGCGGGTGGGGACAGCTGGGGAATCCTGGCAGGTTGGACAGGGTGGAGCAAGGAGAGATGAGAAGGGCTGAGAGATTAGTGTGCTTCAGAGGATCCCTCCCCACCCAGTTCCCTTTTTTTTTTTTTATCATTCGTCAGCATTTTAAGATACAGCAGTAACTCATTTTTCATTTTTGATGCAGAAAGCACCTGGGGTTGCCCAGCTCTTGGGACAGGCTTTACCGAGTAGCCTTTGAGTAAGGGATGCTGGACTTGTCCAGTGGAGTGATGGCTGGATTGGCTCTTGTTTAGGGAGAGGTCTCTGGGTTAGGCAGGCCCTACCTCTCTTGATAGCAGGTCCCTCCTTTCCTCCTGTGAGCTAATCCTCTGCCTCCCATTCTGTAGGATTTTAATTAACTGTTTAATCTTCCTCTGCATGCTTATCCCAATAGCTGCTGGATTTTCTGTTCCAGAGGTGAGTAACATTCTGGGAGGGAGTCTTCTGGCCCAAGGGCTATTAGAACCTCCCTGAAAACACCTCTGTCTTGCTGCCTCCAGGGAAAGTGCAGAGCCAGACCGGAAGGCAGCCTGGATGTGGGCCTGTGGGCCCTGTGCTAGAAGCACGCAGCACCAGCCCTTCTTTGTGCAGGAACTCCTGGATTGAATGTTATGCAAATAACATCAGAGAATGCACTTTTTCTGTTAAGGTGCCTGGAGGTGAAACAAGAACAAAAAATGTCCTAAGCTGTTAGAAAAATACAGTATTTTATGCAAAGAGCATTTTTTGTGACTGCCCATTTTGAGCTTGTATTTTCTCAAGCCTTTTCCAGGTTAACAGCTAAAGTTGTTGCTGGAGTTCATTGATTGACTCCAGTGCTCCCAACCCCACAGAGATTCTGATTGTTTAAAACCAGGGTGGGGTTCCAGTTTGCATTTTTAACATATTTCTGTGTTGTGTCCTGTGGGATCTTCTGTTGCTGGGCACTGACTCTGGTTGTGGCTTCCAGTGCATGGGTTTCGTTGCCCTGGGGCGTGTGGGGTCTTAGTTCCCCTACCAGGGATCAAACCCACATCTCCTGCATTGCAAGGCAGATTCTTAACCTCTGGACCACTAGGGAAGGTCCCAGTTTGCATTTTTAAAAAATACTTTGGGGTTCTAATGCAGAAGGCTCCTTTGAGAAAGAGAGGTTTTAAGCAGTAACTCAGGAGAGGAGGTTTAAGGTTACTGCAGAGCCCCAGCTCCGTATTTTTTTTGTATTAGTATTTTAATCCCCAATTACCAATCATTAATTAATCATGTATCCCATCTAAGTGATTGCACCGGAGTCCTAACCTGTTTTATTGTCAGCTCCCCTGGTTTCAGCAGCCGCTGATGAAAAATATGATGCTTCAACATACTGTTGGGTGTTTTAGCTTCAAGCCACAACATCGGATTTGAAGGCAGTCCTTTCCTCTGAGCCACTTTTTGTTTGTTTGCTTTAAAAAGACACCAGTGCTGGTCAGTTTTGGCTGTGCTGGGTCTTTGGTGTGCGGGCTGTCTCTGGCTATGGAGTGTGGGCCACTCCTCAGGTGCAGTGCAGGGGTGTCTGGTTGCGGAGCACAGGCTTTAGGATGTGTAAGGCTTCAGCAGTTGTGCGCGCTGGGGCCCTAAGAGCACAGAGTCAAAAGTTGCGGCACACGGGCTTAGTTGCTCCAAGGCGTGTGGAATCTTCCCAGACCAGGGATCGAACCTGTCTGCGTTCGCAGGCTGATTGATTCTTAACCACCGTGAGCCACTTTGAAGAGGGTCAAGGGGCCCAAAGTTCCTTACTGACGTGGCGATGACAGTCTGACTTAGGTCCAGAAGACAGCGTTCTGGTCTGTGTTGGAGTGAGATGCTCCACAGCAGCAGTCTGCAGACCTCTGCCGTCACCTCAGACCAAAAGCAGCTCAAACTAGGTTAGCCCCTCTGGGACTGGGTGCCGGGGCCAGAGTCCCAGAGTCTACACAGCTGCCAAAGGCTGTTGCCAAGTCTTCAGCTGCTGCTTCTGCTGCCAGTTGGCACCTCCTCTGTCTAAACAGAGCCACGCGGGAGCTCCCTGGAGACCTTCCAGGGACCTGTCTGCAGGGCACGGGCGGGCCTGGCAGGCACTGTGGCTGCAGGAGCATCTCAAGATGGCTTATGGGGGACACGATTGTAGCACTCCATAAGAAGTCTGAGCTCTCCTCCCCAGGGGTGCTGGGCACATTCAACTTGAATTTTGGCTTGAGAAATAATGGGGCTTCCCTGGTGGCTCAGACGGTAAAGAATCTGCCTGCAGTGTGGGAGACCTGGGTTCAATCTCTGGATCGGGAAGATCCCCTGGAGAAGGAAATGGCTACCCACTCTAGTATTCTTGCTTGGAAAGTCCCATGGACACAGGCGCCAGCTGGGGTAGAGTCCATGAGGTTGCAAAGAGTCAGACACGACTGAGTGACTAACACTTAAGAAATAATTTTTTTTTCTTTTTGATTGCACCGTGAAGCTTTCCACAGAGCTTTCAGGATCTTAATTCCCCGACCAGGGATTGACTTCATACCCCCTGCACTGGAAGCTCAGTTTCCTAACCACTGGACCACCAGGGAATTCCCGAGAAATAATTCTTGAATAGCTACATTTCTCTTCCTTGGGAAATCGATCTATTGATATTGTATATCCCAATTTTTTCTTTTTTTACCCCCCTAAATGTCCATGCTTCCTTGAAAGACTTAAGTCAGTAAATAAAGCTTTTCTTTTTCACCCCCTCTAAGTCCTCTGTTGTTTCATCCCAACTCTTTAGAGTGGCAGTTAGTTTGCTAGTGTTAGTCACTCAGTCTTGCCTGACTCTTTACGACCCTATGGACTGCAGTCCACCAGGCTCCTCTGTCCTTAAGATTTTCCAGGCAAGGATACTGAAATGGATTGCCATTTCCTTTTCAAGGAGACACTTACTCCTTGGAAGAAAAGTTATGACCAACCTCTAGATAGTATATTCAAAAGCAGAGACATTACTTTGCCAACTAAGGTCCATCTAGTCAACGCTATGGTTTCTCCTGTGGTCATGTATGGATGTGAGAGTTGGACTGTGAAGAAGGCTGAGCGCCAAAGAATTGCTGCTTTTGAACTGTGGTGTTGCAGAAGACTCTTGAGAGTCCCTTGGACTGCAAGGAGATCCAGACAGTCCATTCTGAAGGAGATCAACCCTGGGATTTATTTGGAAGGAATGATGCTAAAGCTGAAACTCTAGTACTTTGGCCACCTCATGCAAAGAGTTGACTCATTGGAAAAGACTGATGCTGGGAGGGATTGGGGGCAGGAGGAGAAGGGGACGACCGAGGATGAGATGGCTGGATGGCATCACGGACTCGATGGACGTGACTCTGAGTGAACTCCGAGAGATGGTGATGAACAGGGAGGCCTGGCGTGCTGCAATTCATGGGGGCGCAAAGAGTTGGACACGACTGAGCAACTGAACTGAACTTCCCGACCCAGGGATTGAACCCGGGTCTCTTGCACTGCAGGCAGATTCTTTACTGACTGAGCTACAAGGGAAGCCCAGAGCCCACCTGGAATCCATCCACTGCCCCACACCCCTACTCTAGGAGAGGAGCTCTGACAGGTGCCAGGACGAATGTTCTAAACTGAACACATCTTTCTGAGTGTCCCTGTCATTTGAAGATTGTATTAAAGCAGCCACTGGGATGGAAAGATGGCTGTGACCACCCCCACCCCCACCCCCAGGGCTGCCATTTACTGCCCAGGGTGAATTCCACTACTTGGGTGGAGACTGGGAGATAGTGGATCCAGACTGGCCTACCCTGTTCCTGATACAGAATAGACTTCAAAAGGACCTCGTGAAAAGTGTAGGATGCCCTTGAGACAAGGAGGACTGGAAAAGGCAGCTCCAGGGGTGGCTGGCTTCTTTCTCTCTCCCTCCCTCTCTCCTTCCGTGATCCTTCCATCGTCCTTTTGTCCTTTTCTTTCTTACGCACGAGCATTTAGCTCTGTTATAAACCGTGATTTTGTGCCTTCGGTGCACTTCAGCAGGGCTGCAGGGAGTTGTTTAGGGTTACAAACCTCCAAGCAGAGGCACCAGGTAACTGAGCATTACATACCATCACAAACCAGTTTTGCGTGCTGCGGCTTAATAACGTTAACCTGCCCAGTCCTTTGAGGGAACAAAGCACCTTGCTATCTTCCACGGGGTTTCTGGGTCATGTTGTGCACCAGCCATCAGACCTGGGCCAGACGTCAGCTTCTACCATCTGTAAAAATGGAGATGGGGCTATAGCTCATTAATCGTGCTATTTATTTCTAAAATTTTCATTAATCTATTTTTGGCCACGGGGCACTAGGTGTGGGATCTTAGTACCTCGACCAGGGATGGAACCCGCACCCCCTGCCCTGCAGAGTTTTAGCCGCAGGACCTCAGGAAGTCCCCGGTGTGCTTTTCTTTTCCCTTGTGTGCTTTTTAAACGTGATGATTTGGGGCGGCATCCAGCCCAGTGCCTGACTTTCTGTGTCCATCCAGTTGGCAAGCATTTGAGCATCTGCTCAGTTAAACGCAGCCCCTTCCTCACATTGGCAAAGGAAGATCCCAACCACCAGGTAGATCTGCAAGGGTCTGACCCCTCCCCGCAGCCTCTGAGTCTCAGTTCAGGTGGCTCTTTGTCCAGGGTTCTTTTTCCTTTTGAGTTGCATTAAGACACATTTTGGAAGGAATGTTTGTGTGTCTCCCTGCAAGCAGCTGAGACTGAAGCGCTACTGTTTGCCCCGTGACCTGGTGCAGGGCCGTTCCCCTCTCCCTTTGCCCTGGTTTTCCTTGTGTATCGCCTAGGGACCAGGGTAGCTACATTCCTGTACCCACGATCTGATCTGTGTTGAGTTCTGACAGTTGTACACCTCGGGGTAGGGTGCGTTTCTCTCTGCCCTCCCTCTTGTTCTTCTGGGGCGAGGAATCCTGCCCAGGGAGTTCCACAGGTCTGGCCTATCCATCGGCTTCTGCACCAGTCAGCAGCTTTCCTCCTTGCTCTCTGGGACCCGAGGGCCTGAGTCATGGGGCGTCAGGTTGTTGGAAATGTCTCTCTGAAGACACAGGAGATGGTTTTTGCTGATTCTTTGCCCTCTGTTCCTCATTTTGTGTTTGCAACATGGCTTGCTTTGTTTCTGTGCACAGTTGTGTCCAACTCTCTGCAACCCAATGGTCTACAGCCTGCCAGGCTCCTCCGTCCATGGGCTTCTCCAGGCAAGAATACTGGAGTGGGTCGCCATGCCCTCCTCCAGGAGATCTTCCCCACCTGGGGATCAAACCCACATCCCTTGTGTCGTTTGCTTTGGCAGGTCGATTCTTTACCACTGCACCGCCTAGGAAGCCCTCATATCTCTAAGGATTGCTTTGTTTAATGCTCCTTTTGGAGAACGAAGCTCAGAAACACACTATACTGCATCCGGGACAGAAGGAAGAGGTTACTTTCCCCTTGTCAAGCATTTTTATCTTATTATTTTTTTTAAAGATACTTATTTATTTGGCTGTTCCTGGTCTTCACTGCAGTACATGGGATCTTTAGTTGCAGCATATGGGATCTAGTTCTGCGACCAGGGATTGAACCCCGGCCCCTTGCATTCCGAGCAAGAAATCTTAGCCCCTGGACCACCAGGGAAGTCCCTGCCAGGTGTTCTTAACCATGCTGTGTGTTCTTCATCTTTACCGTTTGGCCGCCACCCATGGCAGCTGAGTAAAGCCCAGGCCAGTAGCTAGGGTGCCGGGGAACCTGTGGAAGAGCAGCCGGGACTCAAGGTGGCAAGATCCAGAGAGCCAAGCTCCTGTGGCTGCAGCTGAAGGTGGTGGTTGGTGGTAGGGGGTTGACCCTCCTGCCTCGACCCCCACCAGTCACACCAACCTCCCCTGGAGGAGCCTGGGCCCTGCCTTTCAAGACATGCAGCCCCCAGCAACCCCCAGCAACCCCCACCTCCACATCAGTGAGCCAGCTCCTTGCAGCCTCAGTGTCTGGGGGTGGGGGAGGGTTAAGACACTATTTTAAAAATTTCAAGGACTCTCTTGTTTTAGGAAATGGGATCCTGGGGATGCTGGCCCTGGGAGGTCAGGGGGGCCTTTAGCAGAGAGCTGGGGGGATGGGCAAGATAATTGCAATTTAAAGTTAAAAGCGATGCTTTGGAAAATAGGCCGCACAAGGTCAGACGGAAGCAGATCTTTTCTTTGGGGCTGAGCTGAGTCTCCCCCCTCCAGAGGCCTTAGACTATAAACCTAGCATCGGGATCCCCTTCTAGGATGGATTTGTAAACAGCCTGGCTGGAGGAAGGAGCCTGTAGAGGGGCCCTGGAGGACTTAGTTTTGATCCTTACCCCTGCACACACTGTGCTTGTTTTACCCGAACAAACAGCCCTCCTTTGGCTCCGCTGTTTGTCTGATGGAAGGGGCAGAGTTGAGCACACTGGATTCTTCACCGTTCTCTTTTTAATAGGCAGAGACTTAGGAGAACGTTAATACCTGTGTGCTCCAAAGAAACGTGCACTCTCACAGTTGAGGGCTGCTCCCCTGGAGCGTGTAAGATTTTTGTGGTTGAAAGCGTTGTTGGGGGATGTCTTGAGTGCCTTTCAGTCTAGATCGTCATCTGCTAACCATGAATTTTTACAAGTGGAACGGAACTCCACCCATCTTGGATGGTGTCAGGACTGAGCCCCCTGAGGAAGCCGTTCTGTTTCTGGGCTCATGCTTTTTCGGGGAGATGAGGTGGGTAAAGGTGCAGAAGGGGGCAGTGACAGCCCTGTGGGCCAGTCTGGCTTGTGTTTGTGCAGGAGAGTGTGGTGATTAGAGGAGGAACATTGTGCATCGTTAATTAGAAATACGAATTTTTTGCGTGTGATGCTCTAAAAGCATGCAAGTATTAGGCAGGGTGAGAAAAGCAGAGGAAAATTGTCTCCCAGAGGACTTTTGTGAGGCCTTGCCCTCCCCCTCCTCGTGTTTGACCTATTTATGTATTTTCAGAGTGTTGATGTCATAGCCTTTCAAAGGGATATTGTATGTCTGGACTGCTAACTTCTTTTAAGTAGGCCTGAAATATCCCTGTCTCCATTAATGACAGCATGGTTCCCTCCAGTAATGGAAATTGTCATAGAGTGTCTAGTCATCCAGTTGACTGAGGTCATTCTACCCCCATTTTGGACCCCCTCCGGCAACAGCTGGAATGTAATCGGCCAGTAAAAATAACCTGAAGGAAGACTAGCTTGTGTGGACCAATGTTCTTTGGATTCTGAAAACTATTTTAGGATGAACTGCTGAGTCTGGGTTGGGGAGAAAACCTTGCTCACCAGAGTATCTTTTTTTTTTTTTTTTTAATCTTTTGACCTATTTATTAGTGAGGCTTTTGTAGAGGAGCCGGACCCTGCCCCATCCGCCTGTTTCTCTTGTGGGATTAATCATTTCCTTTTGACCTTGTGCTCTGCCCCTAACATGTTGCATTGATCAAATCCCGAAATCTCAAGTCATTTCTCCACCCCCACCAGCCACCCCATTCACATTAGAAAACCTAAGGGTGAGAGTGGGGGAGGGGCTTGAATGGAAAACATGATTTGTCAAAATACGCAAAATGGAAAACATTACAACGTTAAAAAAAAAAAACCTTCTCTACCTTCCTATTGTCTTGTGGACTTACATGAACAGACCTTTTAAAAAGCCCCCTTTCCCCAAATATGATTGGAAATATCACTAGCCCAGCCCCTGCATTTTAAAACCGGTTCGATAGTGTTTCTTCAAAACAAGAAAAGTTTGAGAAGCGTTGGTTTTAATTCCATCCCCACCCTCAGCCCCCACTTAAAAATTCTGCAAATCCTGAAATTGACATTTCAGCCTACAGGGAACTTATAGATGAATACAGTTGTTAATAGCCCAGTGCAGACAATTAGCAAAAGAGCTGTGTCCATAACAAGCATCTGCAGAGTTGACTTTGATTGTAGGCCTTCCTTCTCCTCCACTGAGTTTGCTCAGCTAATATAAAGTTGTTTGAAGTCTCTTGGTCGCCATTATCCACACCTTTTCTTCCGATTGGTAATGATATTAGAGCTGGCAGCTTTGAGAAGGATGGGGCCATTGGGTTTAAAGTAACGACCTCCTGTGTGACAGTCATAGAAATTTACTTTTTGGAGCTTAACAGTTTCAGGGTGGTAAGTATTAAAGTGACAAGGGAGAAGGAAATTTTAAAAAAAAAGAAGGAAACCTCGTTTTACCATCTTGCCGGAATCCATGGTTATCTCTTAGGGGTTGGGGAAGGGATTTTCTGTCAGCTTCCCTCTTGCAGGGCAGGAGGGAGAATGTGAACTGGAGGAAGCTTGTAGGAACAAAGGCTCTGTATTGGACCAGCCGCCATCTTGGACCCACCTATCGATATTTTATGGTTAACTCTAAGCCTTGCACCAAATTGATCACAGAGCCCCTGGGGAGGGGGTTAAAACTGGAGCCCTGGGGCACATCCTGGAGCAGGACGTAGAGAGCTGTGTTCTGTTCTCCCTCTGACTACTAGAGGGGTATGTGTTTCCAGATTCACCCTGTGCCTGCTGAGTGGTTGGGATGAATGCCCTGTAGAGGGTAAGGGTCTCCATAAGAGTTAGGGGGAAGGGTGGGGCTCTCCACGCTGCACACTTAAGAGCAGAGGCTAGAACAAGACAGAAACCTTTGGTCATCAAACTAAACTCATTTCAGAGTGCCTGGGGAATGTGCTTCTAAAATAAGACGTGTTTAACCAGGTAGTGGGGAGCCATTGAGGGTTGTTGAGTTTGGGAGTCATGAAAAAATATTGGAGGACTGATGTTAGCGGTGGTTGTTGGCACAGTGCACATTGCCTGTATCACAGGCACATGTATCAATGGGAAATTACAGAGGTGAGGTTTCCAAGGCAGTGGGACAGAGACTGTTTTTACTTTAAATAGAGCCAGCAAACCTCATGGTTCTGACACCTTGCTTGTGTGTTTGGGCAAGTCACTGTCTATTCCTCAATTTCTTCACCTGTAAAATGGATAATAGTAGCTATACCCCATAAGACTGTGAGGAGGATTAAGCAAGTTAATACGTGTCGAGTGTCTGTCTGCTCTAGGGCCTGACCTCAGTAAACACTTTGGAGAGATGTTTGCCACCATAAAATTCCTGTTGGCTCTGAGGCTGTTTGGGTGAATGAACCTTCAAGCCCTATGAGTGAACAAAAATACATATATAGAAGATTAAATTGCTGGTCACCCTAACCCAGAATTAGTAATTTGGTTTATGTCATTCTTTTTTAAACTGTTCCTCGTGGTTTGTGGCATCTTACTTCCTCAGCCAGGGATTGAACCTGGGCCCATGGCAGTGAAAGCACTGAATCTTAACCACTGGACCACCAGGCATTTCCCTGGTTTGATAACATTCTAGATTTTGTGGCTTACAAGAAACTCCATTCTCCTATTTAGATCATACTGTAAATACTGTCCATATTCTGTTTTTTTACTTCACATTACATCATGATAATATCTGGTTTTAGTTTAGTATAAACAGTAATTAAAAGTGTAGCTTATCTTAGCAAATATTTTAGGAATGTGAAGGGAATAGCAGAAAGTATTTACAGTTTCATGAGGTTCTAAATAACTCTATAATCATGCCCCATTTGGGTGTGGAGTGAAAAATGCCACAGAATAGTATCCTATGGCGTCTAAGCACATTCATGTACCCCTCACTGTAGACTGAGTTAGCAAGGAACTCTTGTACCTGTTTTCTTCCTTTACACCAATAGCACGCTGTGCACACCACTCCTTCCTTACTTTTCCCTCCGTTGTGTATTTTGGAGTTCATTCTTTTGCTCATACTCTTTTTTATGGTTGCCCAGAAATCAGTGTATGTAATAACTGTAAGCAGTCCCTTACTGATGGACATTGAGTTTGCATCTAATCTCAGACGTGGTGCCACAGACTATGTCCCCCTGCCCCCCCCCCAAGGAAGTGCCAAGTTCCTAGCTGGATGGCTTGAACATGTACATCGTAGAAGTTCTTGTTTACTGGAGAAATAATATGCCTTCTCTTCTTCCCTGAGAAGAAATGGAGGTTAAGGTTTTTCCTGGGATTGCAGTCGACTGTGTTGGGAAATACAAATCAGAGCTCTGGACTCGGGGTGTGTCAGATCTAGTTTGTCAAAAGTGTGTGGGAGACAATGGCTTAGGGGAGATTCCTGGGAAGATGTCTTAGGGTTGACCCTTTTGGAAGCTTGCTGGGGATTTAAACTCTCCCTTTCCCCGTTTTGGGCTTCCCTGGTAGCTCAGATGGCAAAGAACGTGCTTGAGTACAGCAGAGCCGGGTTCAGTCTCTAGGTCCCAAAGATCCCCTGGAGGAGAGAAATGGCAACCCAGTCCCATATTCTTGCCTGGAGAATTTCATGGATAGAGGAGCCTGGCAGATACAGTCCATGGGGTCACAAAGAGTTGGACACAACCGAGCAACTAACACTTCACTTTCCCCCGTTTTAGTGGTTTTCTACTGCATTCGTCTAGGTAGCTACTTCTAGAGAACCACCTGTTCAGAGACCTGGCCTCAGACACAGAAAGACAATTCTAGTTGGACTGAGTGGGCTGTTGAGGTTCTGAGAGGTTGTGGCCAGCTCTTGGGGTTTGGGGAATCGGCATTTTCTTTGGGCTCTTCCTCTGTGGCTGCTGCCTGATCAGGGTCTGGAATGGAATCTGTGAACTGAATTTTGATGGAACCAACCATGGGCAGAGCTGGGAAGGACCCGTGACTATCTTATTTAATCCCTAGGCCTTACTCAGCTTCCCTGGTGACTCAGATGGTAAAAAACCGGCCTAGAGTGGCTGGAGACATGGGTTCAGTCCTTGCGTCTGGAAGATCCCCTGGAGGAGGGCATGACAACCCACTCCAATATTCTTGCCTGGAGAATCCCGTGTACAGAGGAGCCTGGCGGGCTATAGTCCATGGGGTCGCAAAGAGACACTCCTGAAAGGACAACATGCACGCGGGCCTGCAGGTCTTACTCGAGAATGGAAGAAGGCGTTATCGCTCACTGAAAAACTTCTTTTCTAATGGACAAGTTTGAAATGGTGTTTTAATTACTGATTGCTTCTCATGAGTCAGTAGCGGAGTCTGCCTTTTTACCTTGTCGCTGGAGGTGGAAGGCTAGCTGGCCTGGAAGGTTGAAGAAGGTGCGCTCCCCTGGCTGGTGAGCAGCTGGGGCTGGGGGCCAGGGCTCCTGGTTTCTTCCTGGCCTGGGTTTCTCAGGGTGCTGCTGCTGGACTCAAGAGAGTGAGGGCTTCAGCCAGGCACATCAGGGTTTATAGAATGGCCACCACACATTTGATTGGGCAAGGGACGTTGCACGACCAGCTCTGATTCAAGCAGAGGGGAGGTAGATTGGGGGGTGGGGTGGGGTGTGTATATTTTGAATATTTATTGACCTGTTTGGTTGCACCGGGTCTTAGTTGTGGCATGTGGGATCTAGTTCCCTGATCCAGGGATCTAACCAAGGCCCTCTGCATGGGGAGCACACAGCCTTAGCCACTGGATCACCAGGGAAGTCCCAGATTTTATATTTGGATGAGAGAAATAGCAAAATGCGTGCTGCTGTCTTCGACTGCACGCGAGTGGCTTTTCCTTGAAAGGCGCAGAAGGGCACCCCGGTGCTCCCCGCCGGTGATGAGAGCTGGACTTGCCCATCATGTCCTGGACTTCTGTCCACGCTTTAATTAAACCTGCACGCCCTGGAAGCTGCTGTGCTGTCATACCTCCCAGCCTGTGTCCTTCCCCTCTCCTTGTTTTCTGCTTTGTTTTCATCGTGATGTGGGATGTTTTTCATCAGCAGTTGGCGAGATGGCTAGACAAGGTCCGACAGGTGGCCAATAACTTGACATTTATCTGGGGACCTGCTGCTAGACGCATCGTCCCTTTCCTGTGTATTCTGCTGGTTACCACGCCAGTGTCCCACCTGAGTATTCACGCAAATGTTTATTGAGCTTTCATGTGCCAGACACATGAAAGGAAGCACAGAGCAAGCAGCGAAAAGCGTTAAACGGAGTACATTCAGGAGAGGGCTTCCCTGGTGGCTCAGAGAGTACACAGCACCGCCTAGGAAGGAGTCTCTTTAAAACTGATCTCGGGCTCTCCTTCCTGGTGGCTCAGTGGATTAAAGAATCTGCCTGCCAGTGCAGGAGACACGGGTTCGATACCTGATCCAGGGAGATCCCACATGCTGCGGAGCAACTAAGCCTGGGCACCGTAACTACTGAACCTGTGCCCTGGAGCTCACGCTCTGCTGCCGGGGAAGCCTCCAAAATGAGAAGCCTGCATACTGTAGCTAGAGAGTAGTCCCCACTGTCTGCAGCTGGAGAAGAGCCCACGCCGCAAGGAAGATCCAGCACAGCCAGAAATAAATAAAAAGAAATTATAAAGAATTTAGAGGAAGCTAGGGACCCAGGGCCTTCATGCTAGTAGTCAGGGGAAGGATCTGTCTGAGGAAGCGATACTGACTGGCGGGAACTGAGGAGGGATGGGATCAGCTGGGCGCTGGTGGTGCGAGGGTAGGGGTTTTAACCAGGGGGAAGCAGGTGGAGCTTGTGTGGAGCAGCCAGGAGTCCAGGACAGCCCAGTGAAACCCCGCAGGCTAAGGGGCCTCAGGCATGCAGTGGGAACCACAGAGGGCTTCAAGTAGGGGGCAATGCCTCTGACTCTAGGAGGTACTCCTGGGATTTCTAGTGGTCCAGGGGTTAAGACTCTGAGCTTTCACTGCAGGTTTGATCCCTGGTCAGGGAAAAATAAATGGAAAAAAAAAAAGAAAAGATTTTAAAAATACACAGAAGGTATTCTGCGTGAGGAGATGCAGGGGAGCAGTGGTGGAAGGGTGGGCAGTGGAGGGAGAAGGTACCTTGTGTTTCTCTACCAGCATCCCCCTGGTGTGGACTTTTTATCCCACCCATTTCTGTTTGCATTTTGAGACCTAGGTTCCCCTTCCTCCTGAAGTCTGCTGAGACTACCACCTGCGCGTTACTGAGCTTGTGGGCCTCATTCATCGCCCCTCCTGGTGGGCTGTCTCCTCTTTGAGGGGAAGGAAAGGGCATGGTCCCAGGAGCAGGTGTCGTGAGGAAGCATGCCTGCCTTGGACATTCTTGTTGAACACATGACCTCTGTTGGTGGGGACTGAACGGGGCTGGTCTGAGAGTGGAGGGGCAGCACCGTGGCCGCATAGGAAGTTGGAGACATTTATCTTTTAAGTTGATTTGGCTGCCCCAGTCTTAGTTGCAGCATGGGGGATCTAGGTCCCTGACCAGTGATAGAACCTGGGTCCCCAGCATTTGGAGCATGGAGTCTTAACCACTGGACCACTAGAGAAGTCCCTGGTCTGTTTTTTCTGGCTGTATTTATGGGCTGTGTAAATATTCCCTTCAGTGGGCAAAGAAAGTCACAGCCCTGGAGAAAGGTCATTGACCATGGGAGGGGCTTGGCAGCCCGTTTCAGCCCTGCCTTGCAAACACAGCCAGCCTTGCAGACAGGATTCTGGAGCTGGATTTACCTTGCCTCTTTCTTCACTGACCTAACGGGAGCCTTCAAGGCAGGCCACCATCCCCTTTCCTCGCTGCTAGAACTGCATCTAGGTTTCATACACTTGGGAACTCTTCACTACCAACCGTGAAATGAAGTGTACTTTCCCCACCTTGGAGGGGTGGAAAACGCTCAGTGAGCCCGCTTAAGCAAAAGACTAGAGAAGGAAGGACCACATCAATATTTGAACTCGGGTCTTTGGACTTCGAAACAAAAAGGTGGCCCCAGGCTGTGCCCTGGCCTCCTTCCGTGTAGGCCTCTTCTGGTGCTTGAGCTCCCAGCTGACTTTTCCTTCAGTCTGCTCCAGCGTCTTCCCTGCACCTAGGCCAAGAAAAGTGCACTCTGCTCATAGTGTCCTTTTTAATTGGATTTGTAAATCTTACATCTCAGTCCCTGTCCCCCCTCCCCCCCCTTTTTTTTGGCTGCACTTCATAGCTTGTGTGTGATTTTAGTTCCCCCACCAGGGATCGAACTCACGCCCCATGCAATGGAAGCCCAGAGTCCTAAGCGCTGACTTACTGGGGAAGCCCCATAAAAAGTCATTTCTGACTTACCTGCCTCACCCTTAGGCCATGTGACCCCAGTAAATCCTAAGGGATTTTGTACTCCTCTGGATGGCAGTCTTTCCTTTCTGCCCTCGTGTATTTTGGTTAATTCCCCATTTGTCTTACTGATCCTGTCCAGTGGGTTTTTATACGGGGCCATTTTTGAGAGTGAAAGAGGCCGTTGTTAATAATCGCACTTAGACAGCATGACCGTGACCTCCCCAGGCTGACCACCCAAGACTTCTAGGAGACTGGAAGCTTCTTGACTTAATTTCTTTTTTTTTTTTAAACTCATAAGGCTCTTAGCTCAGAGCCTGAAACCCAGTGTAAATGGTTTTTTTAAAAACATCGGCAAACACTGCATACTTAATGCAGACATCATGGCCTCAGAGACTACAAACTACCTATATTAGTGCCATCTCTGAAATGATGAAGTTCACTGGAGAGCAGGGGGAAGTGGACAGGTCACCCTGAGACGTCCTGGTGGGCCTGTTACTTGGGGAAGGCCCTTGGAGTATTAGGTCCAGCGGGTTCTTCTGTCGAAAGTGAAGTCGCTCAGTCGTGTCCGACTCTGGCTCCAGGCTCCTCTGTCCATGGGATTCTCCAGGCAAGAATACTGGAGTGGGTTGCCATTTCCTTCTCCACGGGATCTTCCCGACCCAGGGATCGAACCCAGGTCTCCCGCATTGCAGGCAGACGCTTTAACCTCTGAGCCACCAGGGAAGCCCTTCTGTCCAAGGGCTGAGGAAAACCCACCTGGGGCCCGAAGTTCAAAATACTTTTGGGGCTTCCCTGGCAGTCTGGTGGTTCAGACTTCACAGAGGAGGGTGATGGTCCGATCCCTAGTCAGGAAACTAAGATCCCACATGTCGTACAGTGTGGCCAAAAATAAAAAGAGAGCAATTTGAAAATCCGTCACAGACAAACGCCTCCTGCATCTCCCTGGCTTGCATCTCAGCTGGTTAGGTGCCAGCCAAAGCAAGGGAGGACTCCCTCCCAGCGGTCTCAGCACAGAGCCAGACTAACCAAGCGAGGCGGCAGTTTAAAAACCCAAGGAGAGACCTCTTAAGGACTGTTCCTTTATGATTGCGTAACCCTCCACCTGACTGTTTCCCAGCTCAGTGCTGAGTGCGTTTTGTCTTTCCTCCACCCTGTCAAGTTTGGCCTTTGAACTGGAGTTTATCCTTGAGTATCTGCATGGGGAGGGGATGCTGGGGGGGCACAGCCCCCTCCCCTCCTGTACCTCCTGGTTGCATTACCTGCTGGGTCAGGGTCAGTGGGGCCATCCATTAAATTCTATTGAACAGCACACAGGTGCAGTGCAAAGAGGTGAAGCGCAGGCCTCCTTTGTTGGAATGAAGTGGGGTTTCTGAGGAAGCGCCGTCCGTTTCTGAGGCTAGAATTATTTCTCATTATCATTATTTTCTCATTGAACCTTCACACGCGTGATGAGTGATTCTGGGAATTCAGGCTTCTAAACAGGAGTTGGACTCTAATGGTTCTACCTGCAGGGTCCCCCTTTTCACTTCCATGCATTGGAGAAGGAAATGGCAACCCACTCCAGTGTTCTTGCCTGGAGAATCCCAGGGACAGAGGAGCCTGGTGGGCTGCCATCTGTGGGGTCGCACAGAGTCAGACACGACTGAAGCGACTTGGCAGCAGCAGCAGCAGGGTCCCCTGTGGATGATCTTTTTTTCTGATTGCATCTTGTTTCTGTTAGGTGGCCTTTACTTGCCTGAAATCCCGCTGGCCTGTGTGGGAGTTCCCCTACTCCTTGTCAAATCCTGCTCTAGTCAGTGCTTCTTTAGGACCACAGCCAACAGGATCCACGCACACTGCTGGGGTAGAGGTGGTGGGTGAACACTCCTGCCGGCCACACATCTGCATTGCTCACTGCGGTTTGGACTTTCCCCTTGGGATGGGGGGCAGCGGGTAGTACCCACCCTTGTAAACTGCCTGGATCACAGAATCAGGGTCCTGTTCATGTCTCCCAGCCCTGCGTGGGAGACAGGTGACTCTTGAAACAAAGCTGGCCTCTTGCTTGGCCTGGCCCTGTTGAGTTTGTAGGGCCGTCTGTGGGGATTTACCATCTGGTGGCTAAGATGGTAAAGAATCCTATAATGCGGGAGACCTCGGTTCAATCCCTGGGTTGGGAAGATCCCCCGGAGAAGTAAATAGCAAAACCCACTCCAGTTATTCCTGCCTGGAGAATTCCATGGACAGAAGAACCTGGAGGGCTACAGTCCATGGGGTTACAAAGAGTCATACACGACTGAACAACTAACATTCGGTGGGGTTAAGTTTCCTGTTGTTGGAGTCCAAGTAGAGTGCGATTTTTAAGCTGACTGCCTAAAAGTGCTGACTTGAAAAGAGTTTTAGAAAGAAGTCCATGTCTTGATAAGGCAGGCCTTTCCCGTCACCTCCAGCTGCTGCACTGGAGCTGCAGTTTGAAGTCCCTCTGCTCCTGGTCACAGAGCTGTGATTCCTAAGGTGCCACAGGGGTCGAGGAGTGTGTCTGTCCATCTCTCTTTGATGCTTTCCTTGATGGGGGTGGTTTTAAAGAGTGTCACCAAAACGTGAGGCTTGGGACTCTACAGATGCACGGGAAGCCTTGCCCCAGTCCAGTGCCAAGGGTCGCCCGTCACTGGCATTGAGCATTCACATAGGCCATTCAGTGCTTCCTTGAATTTTTTTTTTTTTTTAATGCGAGATCTTCAGTTTGCCGACCAGGGATTGAACCTGTGTCCCTGCAGTGGAGGCATGGGGTCTTAACCATTAGAATGCCAGGGAAGTCCCTTTGACTGGCTTCCTTCCCCTATTTGATTTTTTTTTTTTTTAATTCATTTGGGCACTCTGTGTGTAAGATCTTATTTCTCTGACCAGGGATCAAATCCGGGCCCCCTACAGGAACATTCCCCTGCCCCGTCCCCACTTCCCAGTTTAAATCATTCCTGCCTGTGAACAAGGTTGGTAGAGCAGTAAATACTTGGTTAGCCTCTTGATTTGGAGGCATGCTAAGGTTAGCTGGCCCTTAGAATCCTCAACAGGTGTCACTGTCACAGTGAACCCCTGGGAAGGCCAGTGTTGGACCTGTCTTGTCTTGCCCAAGACAGCAGACAACCAAGTCCAGAAGGCGTTCAGTTCAAAGTAACAGAACTTGTCCAGCTGGGGCGAGAGAGAAAGGAACATTTTTGTCGGTTGTGTTGGCGGGATAAGATATGGCCTGTGTGCGTGTGTGCCCAGTGGAGCCGGACTCTCTGTGACCCCATGGACTGTAGCCCACCAGGCTCCTCTGGCCTTGGGAGCTCCCAGGCAAGAATCCTAGAGTGGGTTGCCATTTCTTCCTCCGGTTCGAACCCAAGTTTCCTGCATTACCAAGTGGTTTCTTTACCCTGAGCCACTAGGGAAGCCCCAAGTTATGGCTTACTAGGAAGAATTTAAAACCTTCTTCATCATGAATTTTTTTCTTATCTGGGCCTTTGATTTTTTTTAGCTGCGCTGGGTCTTCATTGTGGCGCCGGGCTTCTCTAGTTGTGGCCAGCGAGCTTAGTTGCCCTGCAGCCACATGGGATCTTAGTTCCCTCACCAGGGGTCAAACCCACCTCCCCTGCATGGCAAGGGGTGCTCTCCACCAGTGGACCACCAGGGAGGCCCCTTACTTGAGTCTTAGTTTCTGCTTCCTTTCTGGAGTTGCGTGCTTTCCCTTGCTTTTTACGTCCACTTGTCCACGTGGTCTCAGCCACAGCGGCCACTGAGACCCCTTAAGCAGCTTCAAAGGGTGAAAGGTCTCAGGTGTACAGCGTCACGCATTTTTTTAAGAGGTGAGGGCTGAGTTACATAGCCACCTACAAAGTCTGGCCATCTCCTCAAGTCAGCCCCTTTGCCTCCCCGAATCTATCTTCTTGTGCCTGGCTTAAATCTGTCCACGGGCAGTGATCTCCGTTGTTGGGACCGATGCCTTTTATTTGCTGCTGGAAGCTGCCTGGGCCGCTCATTAGTGCATCAGAGGTCAGGTGCTCGCCCGGGCGGCAGCTGGGACACTGAGGATTTCGTGAGGCTTTGTGTGACCGCCGGCCGCCTGTGGGGCTGTAAATCGGACTCGGGGTTCTAATTTTATCAAAGCCTCCAGGGAGTTGGTCTGACTTGCCTCTTGTGAGATTAAACTTAAGATAATATTTATAGTGGAGGGCAAAGGAAAAATAATACCTAATGGGAACATTGTGGGAAGCATGGTAGCGACCTATTAGAAGTAAATTATGTGGGGCCATTGGAGTAACTCATTTATGGGCTCAAGGCGTATTTATTAGGTCTTTAGCTCTGAGGAGTTGGTACAGAGGCTGGGCTCCAATCTTCATTGTATCATGTTGTATTGTATTGACATAAATACATTTTGACAATTTAACTGTTTTGGCTCCGCAGCATGTGTGATCCTTAGTTCCTGGATCAGGTTATCGAACCTGTCCCCCCTGCAGTGGAAGCAAGGGAGTCTTAACCACTGAACCACCAGGGGAACCCCCCACCACCATGTTGACAACCTGTATACGTAGTCCTTCCTGCAAGATAATAGGAACATCCATCACTCCAGAACATCTCCCTCGAGTTTCTTTTAACCACACCCGTTTTCACCTGTAACTTACTTTTTTTTTTTCACTTTAGACTAGGTTTGCCTTCAAAGAAAGAGAATTACACAGTATATGCGCTTTTTTGCCTTTAAAAAAAAAAAATTCTAGCTCTTTCCACTAAGCATCTGAATGGTGACACAAATCAATAATTGATCCTCACTGCTAAAAGTATTATATTGTGTGGACAATACTTGATAGGGAAGTTTTGTTTTCATTTTCGAACTGGAAGAATTTCTAAATAACCTGCTTTTCGTTTAAGTAAAAAGTTTATTTGCTAAAAAACTGTTTGGTAAGCAGCAGCCCCACACACAGTTCTGGCATGTTCGGGAGTGCCACTCGATGTCCTGCAATTGAGTCTTTTGGAAGAAACCCCTGGCACAGGAGTGTCACATGCTCCTTGACCACAGGCCACTGTTGGAGTCTTCCAGGAATGAGGGAGACCGCAGAACTGGGGGCAGTCAACCCTGCTGGCCTTGGCAGGCATGGCTGCCCATGGAGGTGCCTCAGGCTGGTTGCTTTGGGCAAGACTCCAGCCTGAAAACTGGAACTTGACCAGGAGCAAAGGAGCTGTTGCAAGTTGGGCACCTCCAGAGGTGGACAGGGTTTGGGTGGGTAACTTATTTATCAGCATCATCTGAGGAAGTAGGATGGCTGTAGGCCCCCAAGGAGGTGCCCAGTGACCCCCCTACCAGGGGCAGGGCCTGAGTACCGCTGGGCAGGCCTAGGGAGGGTTGGGTACTCCTGGGTATCACAAGTGAACAGACAGCAGAGTCATAGTTCATCTCTGGAGTTCCCTTATGTATTGTCCCACACTGAGTATTCTGTGACATCCTGATTATACATTTATGAATTTCATGTTTCTTTCTTTCTTTTTTCATTCTATGTATTTGACTGCACCATATGGGATCTAGTTCCCTGACTAGGGATCGAACCCAGGTCCACTGCACTGGAAGTGTGGAGTCTTAGCCACTGGACCACCAGGGAAGTCCCAAATTTCATGTTTCTTTTTGGACTTCACAAAAGCGCTGAGAAATTCTGGCTGTAGCTCCATGTGGGAATTTCTGTTTTCTGCCTGCTTTTTTTCCTTCCTTCCTTGGCATCTCGAGCTCTGCCTTTGAGCTCTCCTTCGGGGTTTTCTCCTGCCCTCAAAACCTAGCTGCAGTCTCCAAGTATCATCAGGATCCTAGAAAAACACACACGTGGGTTATACGTCTTGGTGCCTCTAGGAATCAGATTTGCCTTTGGAGCCTTAATTTGGGGAGGGGGCTGTGATAGGGAATGTTCCTCAGGCTCCTTGTGAGTGACCTTGTTTTCTGGGGGACTCAGTGCTAGAGGAAAAGTGATTTCCTTCCAGGATGAATTAATTTTCATTCGTCTTAAAATAATTTTGACAGTTCTATGAGCCCCAAATTGAGTTCTTTCTTCTTTTAGCAATCTGCAGGTAAACTCAGCCAAATCCAGTCATTCAGCTATAGAAATAGAACTTACTTCTCTAGTTACCAGTGGCTTTTCATGAAAAGGCAATGGTTCTGCTTTTGTATGTGTTGATAGTAGAAGCTGTGTGTCCAGGGAGGGTTCTTCCTGGGGTTGAACCCGGAAATATAAAGTATAAAATATAAATGCAAGGATATAAAGTGGAGATCCGATGTGCCTGACTCTGGGGTGTTGGGCCCTGATCCCACAAGCAGGAGAGCAGGTGAAGAGCAAGAGAAACTTGGAAGAAGCCTTCTGGCTGGAGAGCTGGGTCTTGCTGGGTGATAGGTGGTGTTAGGAAGGAAGAGGGCAGCCAGTGGTCATTGGGAGAGTGAAAATTTTCTTTTGTCCTAAAAAAATAGGAAAGGGATTTTGATGTGGCTTTTGAAGTGGCACAGAAAGCTCAAATGAGCCACATGGGATGTTCTGTGATCATTGAACTATGCTTTCCCCCGGCACCAGCAACCACATGGGGTCTAAAGCTGGCAGAGCTGGGAGTTCCCTGGTGGTCCAGTGGTTAGGACTCTGTGCTGTCACTGCTAGGGCCTGGGTTCAATTCCTGGCTGGGGAACTGAGATCCTGCAAGCAGTGCAGCACAACAACAACAACAACAACAACAACAACAAATCGGGTTGTTAGAGCTGGTGGTATTCCTCCTCTCTCTTGGGATTAGATGTGCCTTGAAGTTCAGCGTTTCTGATTTTGGAAAGTTTATACGGTGATGAAACAGCACCACAAAATAATGAATATTAGCAGTTCTTTGGTGAACTATATGAAAAAACACCCTAAATGGTATAGATAAAAATTAGAAATCATTTTCACGCCAGTTCAGTTTTTGCTGCCACACAGCATACATAGAAGCTTTTGGCTTCAGAGTGTGTTGCATTTGGGGGGACTGCGGAATGGGATTCTGGGCTTGTATGGGGACTCCCTGTGTTGATGTCACTGGTGTTTGAATGGCAGCTCTGGCATCCCTCCTCTTTATGCCACCCGAGACCTTTCCCACTGTCGGCCTCTGGAGTCATCCCAAGTGGCCTCACTCCTGTCCACCCTTGGAAAATCTGGCAACCACTGCCGAGCACTCAAAACCCCAGCCTTGCTTTCTTGCTTCTCCTCTGGGGCCTCCCTTCGGCCAAGCAGAGTGGACCTGTACTCCAGCCACCTGTCGCCCGGCTCACTGGTGTCCATCCCCACACTGGCCTTCGTGTAGGTTTGGTGTGTGTGTGTGTTTTAATTTCATTGGCATACACCTGTTTTACAGTTTGTTTCTGCAGTACAGCCACGTGGATGGGCTGTGTGTTTGCATATATCCCCCTTTTTGTGGACTTCCGTCTCATTTAGGGCACCTCAGAACGTTGAGTGCCTGTGCCGGTACAATAGGTTCTCATTAGTTATCTGTTTTATACACAGTATCAATAGTGTATATATGTCAGTCCCAATTCATCCCACCTCCATGCGCTATCAGAGTCCATGCATTTCTTCTCTACTCTGTGTGTTTCTGTTTCGCAAATAAGAGGTTTGGTCTCGGGGGACACAAACTAGCACTTGCCCCACCTTTGTTCTTCGCCTGAGTGGAGGCTGACTCCGACATCAAGTTATTAAACTCAAGAAGGCCTAGTATCATACTTGCAAGTACAACAACAACAACAACAACAACAACAACAAATCGGGTTGTTAGAGCTGGTGGTATTCCTCCTCTCTCTTGGGATTAGATGTGCCTTGAAGTTCAGCGTTTCTGATTTTGGAAAGTTTATACGGTGATGAAACAGCACCACAAAATAATGAATATTAGCAGTTCTTTGGTGAACTATATGAAAAAACACCCTAAATGGTATAGATAAAAATTAGAAATCATTTTCACGCCAGTTCAGTTTTTGCTGCCACACAGCATACATAGAAGCTTTTGGCTTCAGAGTGTGTTGCATTTGGGGGGACTGCGGAATGGGATTCTGGGCTTGTATGGGGACTCCCTGTGTTGATGTCACTGGTGTTTGAATGGCAGCTCTGGCATCCCTCCTCTTTATGCCACCCGAGACCTTTCCCACTGTCGGCCTCTGGAGTCATCCCAAGTGGCCTCACTCCTGTCCACCCTTGGAAAATCTGGCAACCACTGCCGAGCACTCAAAACCCCAGCCTTGCTTTCTTGCTTCTCCTCTGGGGCCTCCCTTCGGCCAAGCAGAGTGGACCTGTACTCCAGCCACCTGTCGCCCGGCTCACTGGTGTCCATCCCCACACTGGCCTTCGTGTAGGTTTGGTGTGTGTGTGTGTTTTAATTCATTGGCATACACCTGTTTTACAGTTTGTTTCTGCAGTACAGCCACGTGGATGGGCTGTGTGTTTGCATATATCCCCCTTTTTGTGGACTTCCGTCTCATTTAGGGCACCTCAGAACGTTGAGTGCCTGTGCCGGTACAATAGGTTCTCATTAGTTATCTGTTTTATACACAGTATCAATAGTGTATATATGTCAGTCCCAATTCATCCCACCTCCATGCGCTATCAGAGTCCATGCATTTCTTCTCTACTCTGTGTGTTTCTGTTTCGCAAATAAGAGGTTTGGTCTCGGGGGACACAAACTAGCACTTGCCCCACCTTTGTTCTTCGCCTGAGTGGAGGCTGACTCCGACATCAAGTTATTAAACTCAAGAAGGCCTAGTATCATACTTGCAAGTAAGGTTTTTTTTTTTCCTTCTGATACATCAAAGTAGCAATTGAATCTATTACCAAATAGAAAATTCTGGGCTTTGTAAAGAGCAATGTGAGGGGATATTCACTGCAGCATTGCTTGCGAGTTTTCCAAAATCAGGAAACAGCATTAAAATCCTATCAGCAGGTACTAATTAAATGAGTCGCGGTATATCTACAGACAACCTAACACAGCAGTAAAATGGGCAGCTGGGCTCAGAACAGCCTCCAGGTTAATACACTTAAGTGAAAAAGCCTGGTGTAATGCTCTCCTATTTGTGTCTTAGAATATAGCAGGTTTTTGGATGATTACATAAAAATGCAGAAACAACCGAGCTGTTGGGGCAGACTTTTTAAAAAACAGTTTGAATTTTTTTCATTAAAAATGCACGTATTTTGAAAAGTTGCTGACTCTTTTCCCCAAATAAGAGGGTAGCTTGTCCCCCGCTGGACTCTGAGCCAGTGGTGATAGTGTCCAAAGGAAGGGTCCAAGATTCCTTTCACTTCCCAGGCTCCCTGGCCGCACGTGGTTGGAGATGCAGGGCATCTTGTGTGGATTTGAGAGCCCGGGTTTCCAGTCTGTTTTTCCCTCAGTCAAGCTTGGTTTCCGTTTGTTGAAGAGACTTGGTTTCGTGGCTTGGCTTGCCTCCTTGAACATGGTTTACCATTTTTTAATAGGAGAGGCTGCTGAGTGTCACGAACAGATAAGGCTTCTGGTTGTCACCAGCCCTCCTCCCCCTGTAGCCTCCCAGTGTCTGGAGGGGCGAGTGGAGACCTCCTCCTGTCTACGCCTGAGTTTCTGGGAGGCCGTGTGTCCTCAGTTCATTTTAAGGGCTGCCAAAAAAATCTCCAAAAATAAGTTGTTGTTATTTCAGTCGGGGCATCTGGACAATGAGAGGCCCCCTTCATCCTTTCCATGTATACTTCTCATTGATGTGGGTAGTTGTGTTTTAATCTGGAGTTCCACAGAGTGTGTGTGTTCCTTGTTCGATCACACGTTGTATAAAACGGTAGATTCCGTGTGCACGCCGTCTTGTTCATTAACAGAGCACTTAATTTAAGCCCTGCTTAAGGTAAACCTGCCTGCTTGGTATTTTTATTTATTTTTTCTCTAACCTCCCCGCACCCCCCCTTCCTCTCCTGCTGGGCCCACATTCCTAGGTCTTTGTCTCTGCCTGGTATTTTAGAAATTTTGGGAGAGGAAGGCAGTGGGTGGGGCGTTCTGGAAGCTGGGGGCAGGGAAGAGGGTGGTCACTTGCAGGGTCAGAGGTCAGGCCTGCTCCATTCAGCTGGGGCAGCCAGATTGTCGCCATGTGGGGGGGAGGGGGGCGTGTCCGAGCATCTGCCCGGGAAGCCCCGAAGGGGCAGCTCAGGCCCTGGAATTCCTGCCGCCGGAGGCCTGCTCCCTCCCTCCTCCCCGAGCCACAGTTCATGGCCTCTGCCACATTTCTTTCTGCCTGTGGCCCCTCTGAACAGCCCTCCAGTTTATTCTTTCAAAATAACCTTAAATAAGCTGGTTTAGAGAGAGTTGCACCGGTGCACACCCACATGCACCCTGCCTGCTCACTGAGTCTCACAGGGTCCAAAATTGTTGGGTTTTGACCTTAGAACCTGCTAGGCGAGTGAAGTGTGGGGCTTCTGAATGGAGTGATGTCCCTGCAAAGTTTTACTCTAACAGAAAGTTTACAGTATGTGATCATTGCGTTTTTTGGTTTTAGATAGTGTGTTCTTAAAAAAAAAATCAATAGTTGGCTGGGGCTCTGTGACAACCTAGAGGAGTGGGATGGGGTGGGAGGGAGGATCAGGAGAGAGGGGACATATGCATACCTATAGTAGACTCACATCCATGTATGGCAGAAACCAACACAATACTGTAAAGCAGTTATCTTTCAGTTAATACATTTAAAAAATCAATAGTTGAATGAAAGCATTGCGGGAGCTCTGCTTTTACCTTCCTTTAACCCCCCCCCCCCCCACGCCC
>SJYC01120101.1:0-21491 GCA_006408675.1 Madoqua kirkii
TGCTTTTACCTTCCTTTAACCCCCCCCCCCCCCACGCCAGACAGCATATGGGACCCTAGTTCCCCCTCCAGGTATCAAACCCACGACCCCTTGCCTGCATCCCTGCTTTGGAAGCAGAAGTCTTAGCCAGTGGACCACCAGGGAAGTCCTACCCACTGTTCATAGCCCCCTCAGCCCTGTGACCGGTAGTGAGCCTGGAACTGCAGAAGCATGGGCACGTCAAAAAGCAGAGAGTGTTAGAGCTACACTGACCCCATGGGAAACACTGTCAGGTGGGGCCATGCCCCAGACCCCCATCTGCCTCCCCTCTCAGCCTAGGATCTCTTTTCTTCCCTCACTGCTTGTAGGGTCCTATTCATTTATTTCTGGCTGCACTTGGTAGCACATGGGCTCTTAGTTCCCCAACGAGGGATTGAACTGAAGCCCACTGTAGCTGAAGCTTGGAGTCTTAACCACGAGACCACCAGAGACGTCCCTGCAAGATCCTTCAAAACCCACCATTTGTGAGGTCTCTTTTCCCGGACAGTATCATTCGTGTATACTCTAGAGTTTGTAAACTTAAAAGCCCAGAAAAATCACCATAGTGCCTTGCAGTTGAACAACTGGCACCTGGAGGCTGCCTTCCGGCTCAGCCCCGAATTCTCTGGTTTGCGGCATTGAGTCCCCAGAGATACAGGGTTCCTGGGAGTTCTGGAGTGGAAGGGGTTTCCTGAGGTCCCTGGTCAGATGCCACGTGCTCCACACGAGGGACTGAAGCCGGGACAGGTGACTGGGTAGCAGGTGTCCTGGCAGGCGAGTGGCAGTGCCAGGCTCAGGCTGACAGCCTAACGTTCTTCCCCACTTGGCAGGAGCCCACAGATCTAAGAAAGCAGGCAGACACTAGTCGTCAGCACACACCACCGGCCCCCCACCCTCACTCCCCTCCCTGCCCCTCAAAATAAGTGGATCCTGAGCAGAGGTGCAGAGAAGATTGCTTAGCTGTTTGGTAATAGGAGGGAGCCTTCTGCTGGGAGGTTTTCACACTTCACATTAGCAGGAGTGATCCCTTCATTCCCGTGACAATGGAAGGAGCAGAGGGGAGGGATGTTCAGGCCAGAGAAACGCTTTAGTAGAACTTCTTGAAACAGCGTCCAGGAATTGCCCTACATTTATTTAGCTTTTTTGGGGGGGGGGTTTAGATCTCAGGCTGGCTTGAGGATCTTAAATTTATCAAATAGAAAAAGATGACATTGCTAAATGGCAGGCCTTTTTCAAAAAGCAATTGGCCTTCACGGAAACAGATGCCTCTTGGACTCGAATTCTGGAGAAGTACCGTACTCAACAAGTTACAAACCCGATCACGTTTCCTGCCTGAGAAAGGGGGTCTAGAAAACTTGCCGGATCACAATGATTTTCTTCCAAGCAGAAATTTGATATCCTTAGTCTTTCCTTTTTCCCATTCTTGAATCCCAGACAGAGAAGAAGCACCCTAACCTTTACTGGGTCACGTGCTCCTCTGAGTGGAGCGGCCTGTTTGCCTGACAGCCGCTTGGGGGTATCATTTCCTAATGGACTTGCTCCACCCACAATAAATAGTGCGAGCTGACCTGGGCCCTTGCAGTGTGGGACGGGCAGTGTAACAGGAACTTCCTGGATCTCAGGGCAACCCCATCTCTTCTTCCATCTCACAATACTCTGCTTCCAGAATCTCCCCGTCCCGAGTCACCCTCTCAGTGACACCTTGGCGGGTGCTTTGTGCCCTGGATGGGGCAGCCAGAACCCTGTGTGTTGGGAGCAGCCCTGGCCTGTGTGGCCTCTTCTGGGCATTGAGTGCTGCAGATGTGAGAGCACCCCCACCACCAAACACACAAACTGCTTCCCTGCCTGTTGGCTGGCTTCCCCCCACCCCCTGGTGTAACAGAGGCAAACTGAAGCCTTGCTCTTGTAAGCAAGCCAGCAAACATTTACAGACAGTGGTGCCAAGGGCAAGCTCTGGGGAGGGATGCGATGGGACTGGCCCCGTGCCAAGGAGCTTTTGCTGTTGAGAGTTGGGCGTTTATCAGCAGGTGGAGGCAGTGCCAAGCCTTCTGCCCCTCCCAGCACGGGGGGCCCCAGGGCAGCACAGAGCTTGGCATAAAGCAGCTCTGTCAAGCACCGCCTGCCCCCCAGGGTCAGCTCCTGGGAACAACTTGGCGGGAAAGAGAAAGACAAGAAGCTGGCTGGCTTTACCATGAGCCTCTGGCCTGCGTTCCAGAAACGGAAGCCCTCACCTTGCTTAAGTGCTTCTGGATGGGGAAGGTGGCAGCGGGCTGTAGTCGGTGGGTGTTTGATCCTGCCCCTCTGCCTGGCTTCCCAGCCCAGAGCCTGGAATGGCAAGAGAAACTTCCTGTATTCGTTCATTCCGGCCACCCGTCTCAGACTGCAGAGACATACTCTTGGAACTTCCTCTGGTTAGATTAGGATTCGGAAGTCTCTGATGGCAGGAGGATTGTTTTGTTTCTTGGCCTTCCAAGCGGCTCAGGCATGGCTGTGAATGAAACAAGCAGAACGGGGGAGCTGGTTGGTTTTTCTCTGTGTTGGGGGTGGAGGGGAGCAGGTTGTCCTCAGGGTGGACTGCGGCGCCCCCCCTCCTGTTGGGGCTGCGTGTTTGTCGTGGGGGTCCGCACGCAGAGCATCCTGCACGCCGTTAACGCCTGCATCTCTCTGGCCCCCAGGTGCTGCACCTGTACTGCGACACATGCTCCGTGCCCATCTGCCGCGAGTGCACGGTGGGCCGGCATGGCGGCCACAGCTTCGTCTACCTCCAGGAGGCGCTGCAGGACTCGCGGGCCCTCACCATCCAGCTGCTGGCTGACGCCCAGCAAGGCCGCCAGGCCATCCAGGTCAGTCCCTCCCCACCCTTCACCCGTCTCCCTGATTCTTCCTGGCACAGAAAACCTTCCCCACTCCCACCCCCACCCCTTCAGATGTGTGCAGATGTTTGGCTGTGCCATGGGACAGTGACCCCGATGAGCCCACGGGACAGGCAGCGGCAGTCACATGAGGGCAGAGGGGCAGGGCGTGCAGACCTCAGTCTCATGAAGATGACAGTGATGTGGCTTGAGTTATTAGCCGCTCAGGGCAAGTTCCCACCCAAGTTCCTCTCTCTCGCCTTTACCCCACCCCCCGCCCCAACCCAGTGGACATCAGCCTGTTTCAGTCAGAACTGTAGGAAGACTGTCATCTTGCTACACAGATTGGTTTACAGGTGAGAAATAAGTGAGCATGCGAAACTTTATATAAGGTTCAGAGTCTCAAACTTCCCCGGGAGCTAAATAAGGTCACGTAGGAAGGGATACGTGTAACTTTGGGACACAGGAAAGTTCACTTACATGGGTAATAATAGTGTTGCCTGATCCAGGTTGACAGGGTTTTAGGACAATAAAAAAATCAGGTTGTTTTCCTTGTCTGGTAGGATAAGCTTGAAAGTCAGGCATTACTAATCCTCAAGCAGAAATTGAATAGGAAACTGTTTAGAATGTGAGTTATTTTTTAAAATAAGATTTTTGGAGAGAGATGGTAAAGAATTGATCATACTCTAGGAAGAAGGATGGTTTAGGATTTTAGTAAGTTTCTCAGCAACTGTTAACATTTCTATACATGATCCTGAGGGAATCTTTCTGCTGATTCAGGTTATCTGATAGCCAAGGCACTTGACTCATGAAAGTACACCATGCTGGGAAAGACTGAGGACAGGAGGAAAAGGGAATTACAGAGGGTGAGATGGTTGGATGGCTTCACCCACTTGATGGACATGAGTTTGAGCAAACTGGGAGATGGTGAAGGACGGAAAGCCTGGCAGGCTGCAGCCTGTGGGGTTGCAAAGTCAGACACAACTTAGCAACTGAACAACAAAAAATGTAATGTGAGAATTTCATAAAGCTTTTCCCTGGGGCCAGCCACAGTTTGGATCAGAAATATAGTTGCTCTCCACATAAGACAGCCTTGATTCTTTACTTCCTTTTTCATCACATTTAAGATGCCATTAATTGTAAGATACACATTTATTTTGTATACAACCAAGAAAGGCAAAAAGCCCATTGACAATGTTAAGATGAATCATAGTTTGAGAGATACTCAGTGTGCTAAAGATGCAGCAGTAGTTCTCTATCTGCTATGGTGGCCTTTATTGGTGACACTTGCTTCCCTCTTATCTTCTATCAGGCCACTTTAAATACCTGTCATCAGGTCACCACTGTTCTCCATACAGACATCACTAGTCGCTTTTGGCACTCTTCTCAGTGAAACCCAGATTGGCCTCAGACTCCTCGGTTCTAAGTGGCCGCCACTCAGCAGTCAGCTGGCATCACTGACTTCCCTGCCCAGATTGAGATCCTCAGCTTCAAGTGTTTGATTGAATCTGTTAACATTTGAAGACCACGTTTTTTTCTCAAGTGCCATGCTTGTTCAGTGATCTTTCTTCTTTCCTCCCTCCCCCGCCCCCTTTTTCTTTCCTTACTTCTTATTTATGTTAAAAATATTTATTTTGGGTTGTGCCGGGTCTTAGTTGCGGCACACAGGATCTTTGGTTTTGGCATGTGGAATCTAGTTCCCCGACCAGGGGTCGAACCAGGCCCCCTGTATCAGGAGCACAAAGTCCCAGCTGTGGACCGCCAGGGAAGTCCCTCTTCTTCTTTTTTAAAAAAATTAATTTTTTTATTTTAGTTGGAGGATTACTTTAGAATATTGTGGTGGATTTTGCCATACATCGACATGAATCAATCATGGGGCACACTTCTTTTTTTATATCAAGGGTGTGTTTGTTTTCCAAGCTTCCCCAACTCTTTCACCCAATGCCATTTTCCCCAACACATCTGCCTCTTGAGTCCTTCAAATGCTCTGCCTAGATAATGGAAACCAGTTAAGCAGGTCCTGGTCTGCACAGCTTGGAGTGCAGTGCTTGCCTGAAAGCTGTGTAGGATTTGCAGAAGAAAGATCCATTCAGTCTCTTCATACCGAGCTCTTTGACTTTGGGAATGGGAACGACTCAAATTACAACCAGAGCTTTGCTCCCTTCTACCTGTTTTGGGCTTCCCTGGTGGCTCGGCTGGTAAAGAATCCGCCTGCAGTACAGGAGACCTGGGTTCAGTCCCTGGGTTGGGAGGATCCCCTGGAGAAGGGAAAGGCTACCCACTCCAGTATTCTGGCCTGGAGAATTCCATGGACTGTACAGTCTGTGGGGTCACAAAGAGTCGGACACGACTGAGCAACTTTCACTTCACTTCAATTTCACCCTTTTGGAAAAGGGAAGAAACAATTATCCTAGGGTAGGAGGGCCAAACCCAAGGGGAGAAAATGCTGAGAGCAGCCTGGCTAGGAGACAGGGTAAGGTGGGGGGTGACCAGACCCTCACTGTCCATGTTGTCCATGCGAGGGGTGGATGGTGCTCACTGCCCTCCGGCCAGTTCTTGTCCCATAGGAATGTGCACCTGTTATTTCCATTTCTTCTGATTTTAATGGAAAATCAGTTTGGTAAGTAATATGACGTTAATATAAACTTAAGGCAGCTTGATGCCTTTGCTTACCATCGGGGAGGCATTTTAAAATGTTACAGACATAGGCATGGTTGGCTCAGTGATATGGATGAGGACATCAGCTCTGTGCTAATCAATAGTCAGCACCTCTGGAAACAGGGCATACCCATTATTGGTGTGCCAACTTGCCCTTTCGTGGTCGTGCCATCTGAGGCAGGGGCTGCAATGTTTCAAACAGCGTATCTAGAAGTGGAGGAAAGGACCTTGTTTCTTCCTTTTGACTTCATGTTCTCAGCAGCAGAAGTTGGTTCCAATTCCCAGCTGTTGCCACTCCCAGAGTGAGCTGGGCCCTGGGGTGTCCCTCTCCACACGTCTGGGTGCAAGTAACCCCTACTTTTCTTTGTTCTCAGACACCAAGGAGTGGTAGCTGCTGACCAAAGTTACTCTCTCAAACCTCAGGGTGCTGTTTGCCCTAGTAGGTCTCACTTCCTGTACAACCAAATTCCTTGCATTAAATCGTCTCTGTTTAAATGTCTGGTGAGGTTTCTCTTTTTTCTGAATCAGTCCCTACTGAAAACCTGAGATGTTTTAAAAGCTAGTGACTCTGTTATATCTCTGCTCATATACACACTTACTTGATTGATCAGTCTTAACTTTTTCTCTTTGGGGCAATTGAATACATCCATCTATTTCAACTTGTCGGCTGCTGTATTAGTTTCCTTGGGTTGCTATAAACCAGATGACCTAGTGCAATAGGAGTTTATTTTTTCGCAGTTCTGGATGATATAAGTCAGAAACCAAGGTATCACTAAGGCTGTGCTCCTTGTAAAGACTTTAGGGAAGAACCTTGTCTTGCTTCTTCCTGCCTTGACTTGTAGCTGCATCACTTCCGGTTTCTGCCTCTGTCTGCCCATGGCCCTCTGAGCCTCCCCGGTGGCTCAGATGGTAAAGAATCTGCCCACAAAAGTGGAGACCCGAGTTCGATCCCTGGGTTGGAAAGATCCCTTGGAGAAGGCAGTGGCAACCCACTCCATTATTGCCTGCAGAATTCTGTTGACAGGAGCCTGGCGGGCTACAGTCTGTGGGGTTACAAAGAGTTGGGCACGACTGAGTGACTGACTCTTTGACTTTTAACTTTCCCCCAGCCGTGTATGGATTTAGGACTCAGGCTAGTCCACTGTGACCTCATCTTAAATAGTAACATTTGCAAAGACTTTATTTCCAAGTTAAGTCATTTCCTGCAGTTTCAGGCACATCTGAATTTTGGCAGGACGGTGTTTAACCCACTGCAGTCATGGGTGGGTGTTCTTTACTTCCAGGTTTAGTGAAGGAAGTAACATCTGAGCTGAGGTTTGGAATCTTGGGGTGACTTTGGAGGTGAAAGCCATCCCAGGCCATGGATAGCCTGTGAGGCTTCCAGATCAGCCAGGTACCAGCTCTGGTCCACTCAGTGGGTCCTTAGGCCTCCTGGGGATGTCTACCATGTCTGGTTTGGGGGCAGCTGCATGGTGTTCCCATGCCATTAATGTGTCTTCCAACTGAGCCTGAAGGGTGGTCAGTTAGGGGTCTCAATTATAAGTGACTGAATGAATTGCAGCTAGTTGTTGTTGTTTAGTTTCTTAAGTTGTTGTCTGATTGTTTTTTGACCCCATAGACTGTACTCCACCAGGGAATTCCCTGGCAAGAATACTAGCGGGGTTTCCATTCCCTTCTTCCGGGGATCTTCTTGACCCAGGGATTGAACCCACGTCCCCTGCAGATTCTGTACTGCTAAGCCACCAGGGAAGCCCTTGTCACAACTGATTAGCTGAGAGCCTGGTTCTGAAAATACGGTTGGTCGTGTATTATTTGATTCCATTTGTCTGAAATACCCAGAATAAGCAGGTCTATAGAGACAGTAGGTGTTGGATGCCGTGGGGGAGAGGGAGGGGAGATGGCGAGTGACTGCTTGACGGGCCTGGATGCTTCCTTTTGGGTGAAGTGAAGATGGTGCTCTGGAGCCAGAGAGTGGTGGTAACCCCACCACGTTGCATGTGCTGAGTGTCGCCCATGGGATCGCATCTTAGGGAGGAGGTATGAATAGGCCTACCTACTTGTATGATGTGGCTAATGGGGTGAAGGGAGAGGATGGTTGCAGCTTTGTTGCAGGAGCTTATCAGCTAGGCACTGTTAATAATAGCTATATTTGACTCCAGGCCAGGATCTGGACCCAGCTCTTGCCATGTATGTTTTGCATTTTTCTCAACGTTCACCCCAGAGTTGGAGAAGGCCAGGACCTTAGAAACCGGTAGGAGGTGGAGTTGGGATCTGAACGAACCTGGGTTTCTGAGCCCCAGGACAGCCATCCAGCCTGGCTTACTTACCCAGGACGGGTGCCAGCCGTGGATGCGTTCACGTCCCAGAAAGCCTCCAGTGCCAGGCACACAGTTGACTGCTCACCTACAGCTGATTGCTGAACCCAGGCAGGATCCAGACCCGTAAGGCTCCCTGGGTTCCTCCTGATCTGGGCCTCAGCAGTCGGTTTGGAATCCCTGATTTAATACCTCAGTATCTCCAATCCTTGTGGCTTCTCAAGACACATCATGTAATATTCATGAAAACACCAGGCCTTCTGTCTGGATTAATTTTTTATGAGCAATACTACGTCTGATTAAACGGGCTGATTTACTGGGGGCTGGTGGTACAGGGTAGGGGCGTGGTGGGGGCAGGGATGGGCTTGGCAAGCTGTGTCTGGCCGCAGGTGTGGCTTCTGAGGTGGGTGTGACACGGTTCCCAGTTTGCATTTGGTGTTGCTTCTGAGCTAGGCTGCAGCCTGTGGGAGGCCTCCCTCCAGGGATATGCTTAGCCTTCAGGGTTTCCCCCAGGTAGGGATCTGGGCTGAAAGCCTGTGGGAAGTCATTCGCATGCCTGGAGTTATATATTTCATATCTGACCCTCGGTCCCCAGTTTAGGGCTGAGACCCAGCTATAGTCGTTTCATTGTGTCCGAGTCATCTCTTTAGCAATCCCGACATTAACTGTGGAGGTGCCATTTTTCATACAAAGAAGCCCAGGCCTTGCCCAGCAGCTCCTGCAGTTACGTGTCAGACAGAATCCCTTCTTTCTCCCAGCGCCCGCTCTCTTTCCAAGGATGGGGACCACGAGGCCTGTGTGGGGGCGCACGGCCTTCATTTTTCAGGGCTGAAGGGAAGCAGCCTTCAGTGTTGCCTGTGGGGAGTGAAGGTCTTTGTCGTGCTCTGAGATTGCTTTTGGTTTTGCAGCTGAGCATCGAGCAGGCCCAGACGGTGGCAGAGCAGGTGGAAATGAAGGCAAAGGTGGTGCAGTCGGAGGTCAAAGCTGTGACTGCGAGACACAAGAAGGCCCTGGAGGAGCGGGAGTGTGAGCTGCTGTGGAAGGTAACTGGGGGCGCCCCAGCCTCCCCTGGGCCAGCTCGGCGGCCGCATGTCCTCTGTGAGCCACAGCAGGACAGTGAGTGTTCTGATATCGCCCCCTGGACCCTGGCTCCGCCTTTCGAATAGTCTGCAGAAAGATGCTGCTGCTGCTAAGTCGCTCAGTCGTGTCCGACTCTGTGCGACCCCATAGACGGCAGCCCACCAGGTTCCCCCTGTCCCTGGGATTCTCCAGGAAAGAACACTGGAGTGGGCTGCCCTTTCTTTCTCACAGAAAGATGCAGGCGTGTCTAGACATTGCTGGTGCCCTCCAAGCAGAAAGACTCCTTTCAGAAGTAGTTGGGTCCCTGAGACTGGATGGAATCTTGGGTTTTCTTGACCCTTTTTTTTGGCCTGTGGGATCTTAATTCCCCAACCAGGGATGGAAGCCGCGCCCCCTACAGGGGTAGCCCTGGGAGTGCAGATCCTAACCCCTGGACTACCAGGGGAGTCCCAGGAGGCTCAGGTTTTCTATTCTGGACACAAGAGAAAATTCTGGGCAGAAAGAGTGTGCGGTGGAGGCTGCTATCAGGAAAGCGGGCTGCTAGGGCACATCCTTAGTTTTGGTGCCCTGTCTGGTGGGACTTCCTGATGCCTTTGGAAAGCCAGTTTTCCGTGTGGGGGCAGTGAACGCGTGTGCCCTTTCTTCCTGTTGGACCAGGAAGCGCAGAGCCCGCTGGTGTGCTGTTTTAGATAACATCAGCCGGAGAGATGACTCGCCCCGCCCACGTCCCCAGCAGCATTTTCTTGTCAGATCTTCCACCCTTGCCCAGAAAGAAAAGGGCAGGAGCCTTGAGAGGGTCCAGTGCCTCACGCCAGTTCCACTGGAAGCAGTCACCGTCTCAGAACACACGACGACAGCTATGTAGGGACTTCCCTGGTGGCCCCCTGGCTAAGACTATGCTTCCAGTTCAAGGGGCGCAGGTTCCATTCCTGGTTGGGGAACTGAGATCCCACGTGTCACTTGGCATGGCCAGAAAAAAAATTGAAAAAAGATGCCAGCAAAGACTACACAGAGCTTATGTAATGGTGTGCTTGGGTTGTGTGGTCCTTGTCTGGCTCATTGCATCTTGATTTTCTTTTTAAAGCTATTTATTTGTTCTTGGCTGCACTTGTTCTTTGTTGCTGCTCAGGGGCTTCCTCTGGTTGTAGGCGGTGGTGGGAGGTGCTCCTCTTCTCTGCAGTTTGGGGATTTCTCTTGTAACGGAGCACAGTCTCTAGGCACGTGGCCTGAATTCAGTAGTTGGAGCTCGTGGGCTCTAGACCTGGGCTGAGTAGTGGTGGTGCATGGGCTGAGGTACCCCAAGGCGTGTGAGGTCGTCCTGGATCAGGGATTGAACCCGTGCTCCCTGCATTGGCAGGCAGATGTCCGCTGGGCCACTAGGGCAGTCTGACGGCATCTTGATTTCTGACAATGATCCTCGTCAGTTTCCCGTGCCCTGAAGCAGTGAATTGTGCCGGCCTTTTGGAAGGCTGCGTTGGCTTCCGCATTGCCCGTTCTTGTCTGCTTTCTGCCTTCTCGGGTCTCTCAAGGAATATGGTTCTGCTCCCTTTTGGCAGGAGAGTCCTCGGGTAGAAAACGGTCTAAGCCTTCATTCACATGGTTTATTTGGGCACCTCTGTGGGCCAGCCACAGTTTTCAGATGCTGATGTCCCCCAGCCTGCCGGTCCCATGCCACCCACGAATGGTAATTATAACCGAAAGGGGCCCCCTTCTTGCAACCTGAGAGCTCTGTGGTGAACTCTGCCACAAACTTGCTCTTCTGGATTTGTGGATGAAAAGGCCTTTGTGTGTGGGGGTTTCTGCAGACCTCACCTTAGTGCCCCTCCTGCTGGTGGGCCCAGCTCGCATCCTCCTCCCTCGCAGGGCAGTGCTCTTTCAGGAGCACTGGAGAGCACGTGCTTTACCGTAGGAGAAGCAGATTGGGAGGCAGAGTCTGTCTCTTCTTCATGTAAGCAGCTTCTTGTTTACTTGCCTAAAAACTCACTCTTGGATGACCCAAAATCAGCTTGCTCATTCTGGACACACAGCAGTCCCTTTCATCTTTCTTTCTGCTGGAGTGCCTTGCCCCAGATCCTGGGGAAGTCTGCTTTCTCCACTAATTACTAAGTTTTCTGCTCCCTCCTGCCTGGGTACCTTTGTATAACGTTTTCTTTTTGTGCATCTTGGTTATTGAAAATACTTGAGTGCTGGGTGACCCGGTTTCACGTGCACGTGTCTGGATACACCTCCTTTCTTGTGGCTTACACATTTACAGCCACACAGTTGAGGGATCAGAACCAAGGCCCAGAGATATGATCCAGAGTGACAACAGAGGATGTGGTTTCTCTTTGGTCCACACCTGGGCTTCTCTGCACACACGTCCTTCCAGAGTGAACCGATGAATGTGCAGGAGTCGGATTCAGAATCATCATGTTATCCACCCCACAAGGGGAAATCGGATTAAATCCAGCCCTTCTACCAGTGAGCCCTTATTCTGAAATAGACACTCTGTGGCTTTCAGATCAGTTAGGCACTCAGAAGTCATGGTCCTCTCTGCAGAACAATGCAGACTAGGCAGGCGGCTGGTTTGTTCTCTTCACGGAGCAAAACACTTAAACTTAGAGGAATCTCAAGTTATTTCATGCACAAGAATGGAGAAATGGCTGCTTCATCAGTCAAACAAAAATCCCACGTTCCCTAATAGTGTGGTGTGGGACCCTCAGAAACGGGACGGAAGCCATGTCTTTACATATTACAGCATTTTAGCATTAGAGGCCCCTGTGGAGATCATCCAGGCCAGCAGTGGCCAAAAAAGGTCGTGTCTCCAGATCTGGGGTGTGGGGCCTCTTGGGCTCTCTGTTGAAAATCTCTAAAACCTGTGAAGATGGGGGACAGGGGGGATTAGTTTGTACTCTGAAATTAGATGGTCACCAAATCCTTCCTTATACTCCCTCCACACATAAGTGTTCTCCCGCTGACTGTGTGTGTGTGTGGAGAAAGAGACAGAAATAACCTTCGAGAGACTTCCGGCCCTTGTGTAGAAGATTCAGTCTGTTGGGACTCAGCTTTGCGCTCCAGTCCGTTGGGTGGTCTGGCTTCCGGTCCCATGTCTGCCACTTTATTTACTCCCCACCTTCAAGGCTTTATGTCCCTGAAAACCCTCTGTCTAAGTCTCTAAGTCAGACCTTCCTCGTGAGTCTGCATCACACCGTGTCTACCCTCTAACCTCTAGCACTGTCTGAAGGAGTCTGTCTTTCGTTGCTTCCTTACTATCCGTCTTTTCCAGTTATAAGCTCAGTGGGGTGAGACGTATGTTTTCTGTTGTATCTCTAGCACCTGGTGCAGCGGAGGTGCTCAGGAAACATCTACATCTGCCACA
Organism: Madoqua kirkii; assembly: GCA_006408675.1. Taxonomy (NCBI): domain Eukaryota; kingdom Metazoa; phylum Chordata; class Mammalia; order Artiodactyla; family Bovidae; genus Madoqua; species Madoqua kirkii. Next base: position 12,282 of record SJYC01120101.1, read on the forward strand.
TGGCTGTTTATAACTTGTACTTAATTTTTAAAAGGCTTCCCTGATAGCTTGATTGGTAAAGAATCTGCCTGCAGTGTGGGAGACCTGCCTTCAATCCCTGGGTTGGGAAGATCCCCTGGAGAAGGGAAAGGCTACCCACTCCAGTATTCTGGCCTGGAGAATTCCACGGACTGTATAGTCCACAGGGTCACAACGAGTCAGACACGACTGAGCAACTCTCACTTCAAATGTTTTAAAAAATATTTTGTTTATTCAGTTGCACTGGTCTTAATTAGAGCACATGTGATCTTGAGCTGTGGCATGTGAATGCTTGGGTACAGCATGTGTAATCCAGTTCCCTGACTAGGAATTGAACCTAGGCTTCCTGCATTGGGAGCATGCAGTCTTAGCCACTGGACCATCAGAGGGGAGTCCCTAATTTCTAGCTTAGAGAAAAGTTGCAGGGATAATAAAAGAATGCCATATATGCTTGATCCAGATTCACCAGTGATTTACATCTTGTCCCATTTTCATCTGTGTGTGTGCGTGTGCGTGTGTACATGTGCACGAGCTGCATGCACATGCCTGTAGTTTAAGTAAGTTGGAATGTTGGCAGCTCGGCACCTTTACACACTAAATGTTCATTTCCTCTGAGCAAGGACATTTTCTTAATCAAAACCAAGGAGGTTAGTCTTGATATGACACTAGTTTTCAATCTTGAGTCTAGTCCACAGTCACATTTCACCAATAGTAGTTTCTTTGTTACTGGTGTTTTTCAGCCATACCGCCAGGCGTGTGGGATCTTAGTTCCCTGACCAGGGATGGACCCTGCACCTTCTGCAGGGGAAGCACAGAGTCGTAACCACTGGACCACCAGGGACATCCCACTCCCTCCTTCAAGAGCAGCATCTCCTCAGTCCAGGATTAGTCATTGCATTTAGCCATCAGGTCTCTGTAGTCACCGCCTGTGACCAGGGAAGGTTCCCCCGCCTTCCTCTGTCTGCATTTTGTTATGCTGGGGCCGTGGAGACCAGTCATTGCTGCAGCCCCTGAGCCTGAGGTTTCCCTCGGTGTGTGAGTCTGTCAGGCGAGGAGTTGCTTTCTGTCTGACTTCTAAGCCTCTGTGTCCTCTCTTCTGGCTCTCCCCTTTCCCTCCAGGTAGAGAAGATCCGCCAGGGAAGGCCAAGTCACTGTACCTGCAGGTGGAGAAGCTGCGGCAGAACCTGAACAAGCTGGAGAGCACCATCAGCGCCGTCCAGCAGGTCCTGGAGGAGGGCCGGGCGCTGGATATCCTGCTGGCCCGGGACCGCATGCTGGCCCAGGCACAGGAGCTCAAGGCCGTGCGCAGCCTCCTGCAGCCCCAGGAGGACGACCGGGTCATGTTCACACCCCCCGACCAGGCCCTGTATCTCGCCATCAAGTCCTTTGGCTTCGTCAGCAGCGGGGCCTTCGCGCCGCTCACCAAGGCCACGGGCGATGGCCTCAAGCGGGCCCTGCAGGGAAAGGTGGCCTCCTTCACCGTCATCGGCTATGACCACGACGGGGAGCCCCGGCTGTCGGGGGGTGACCTCATGTCGGCCGTGGTCTTGGGCCCCGACGGAAACCTGTTTGGTGCAGAGGTGAGCGACCAGCAGAACGGGACGTACGTGGTGAGCTACCGGCCGCAGCTGGAGGGGGAGCACTTGGTGTCCGTCACCCTGTGCAACCAGCACATTGAGAACAGCCCCTTCAAGGTGGTGGTCAAGTCTGGCCGCAGCTACGTGGGCATCGGGCTCCCCGGCCTGAGCTTCGGCAGCGAGGGCGACAGCGATGGCAAGCTGTGCCGCCCGTGGGGCGTGAGCGTGGACAAGGAGGGCTACATTGTGGTGGCCGACCGCAGCAACAACCGCATCCAGGTGTTCAAGCCCTGCGGCACCTTCCACCACAAGTTTGGCACGCTGGGCTCCCGGCCGGGGCAGTTCGACCGGCCTGCCGGGGTGGCGTGCGATGCCTCCCGCAGGATCGTGGTGGCCGACAAGGACAATCATCGCATCCAGATCTTCACCTTCGAGGGCCAGTTCCTCCTCAAGTTTGGGGAGAAGGGCACCAAGAACGGGCAGTTCAACTACCCCTGGGACGTGGCGGTGAATTCCGAGGGCAAGATCTTGGTCTCAGACACGCGGAACCACCGCATCCAGCTGTTTGGGCCCGACGGGGTCTCCTGAATAAGTACGGCTTCGAGGGGGCTCTCTGGAAGCACTTTGACTCCCCACGGGGCGTGGCTTTCAACCACGAGGGCCACCTGGTGGTCACCGACTTCAACAACCACCGGCTCCTGGTCATCCACCCGGACTGCCAGTCAGCCCGCTTCCTGGGCTCCGAGGGCACTGGCAACGGGCAGTTCCTGCGGCCCCAGGGCGTGGCTGTGGATCAGGAGGGGCGCATCATCGTGGCCGACTCTAGGAACCACCGGGTGCAGATGTTCGAGTCCAACGGCAGCTTCCTGTGCAAGTTCGGCGCCCAGGGCAGTGGCTTCGGGCAGATGGACCGGCCCTCCGGCATCGCGGTCACACCGGACGGGATGATCGTCGTGGTGGACTTCGGCAACAATCGAATCCTCATCTTCTAATCACGTTTCCTGGGCTTCCGTGTTTGGGGTGCGCGTATCCATCTCTCCTCTCTGTCCCCCCCCCCTTTTGAATTTCAAAGAGGAAACTGTCTCAGGGAAAAAAATTTTTTTTTGCTTTTGTTTGAAAGACAACAAGAAAAGTACAACATTGCTTACGTCCTACCTCATCTTTATTTTTTTACAGATGAATGTACTTATCTTTTCTGCAGGGATTGAGCCTGTGAAATGATATCTCTATCTACCTCAGAAACCTTTTACATTTCCTTCTCCGACAGGCCCTCTGCCTCCTCCCACACTCGCTCAGTGGGGGTTTCCCTCCCCCCTCCATGGGGTGTGACACGCACAAGCCTAGCATCTCTGTGGCTGGTGGGGGGGGGTCACTGGATGTGTGCGGTGGGGTGTATTCTGTAGATTGAGCCAAGGAAACCTGAGAAAACTACTAAGTGAAAAAAAAAACAAAAAAAAACTATAAAACATGGGAAAATAGGATTTAAGATTCTTAATTGTAGAGTATTTGTGTTCTTAAGAATACTGTGTTTATGGGGTTAGGTTGTATTGTGTGATCTTGATCTTTATGGGGAAAAATCTCTTTTTTTCCTTTTTTTTTTTTTAATGCTGCAACAGAGAACTTTCCTGTGTTCTCCTTTTATACCTCAGTGTGTTTCTCATCCTGTTCAACATCAGCATGTTTTCTTACTCCTAGAAGATGTGGCTGTGGCTTGCTAGCCGAGAAAAGCTGACCATTCCTATTTTAGGGTGTGCAGTCTTTATTTCTTCTGAGGGGAGGGGGTGTGTGTATGTGTGTGTGTGAGAGAGAATGCAACCACCTTACACCAAAATAGCAAAACCACCTCCCAAAGAACTTTCTTCTCACACTTTGGTTTCTGATACATAGATGTAGTTCAGGCTTTTTGATTAAAAGTATTCTCAGAAGTTAAGTGATTTTTCATTTGCTGTATAAAGAATACACTTGAAGGAAGAAGAAAAGTCGCCTCCTTCTCAGAATGAGGATTTTCAGGCATGGACTGGAGCGTGGACATGAGTGGGTGCCGTGCATGTGCCGAGTCGGTCAGCAGAGAGCGTGAGACACAGGCGAAGGACCCCAGACTGTGGTTGATTGTGGTTCTCTGAACACTAGGCGTTTCTCCTCCTAGGATGAGTAGGCAAAGGAATCAACTTTTTGTTTTAAAAGCACAATTTTTTCCTGCTTTGGAAGTTCAGGGAGATGGGATGTTTGTGAGTCAACAGGAACAGCCTACTCCCACGCCCTCTCCTCAGCTCACCTTCACAGAGCAGTCTGCTCCTGAGCCACAGGGTGGGGTTTGTTTTCCCCGCAAAGGCCTTTGAATGTAAAGGGTTTGTAAGCCAAAATCGCCCCAACCTGAACAACGTATAGGACAGAATACCTCTAGTTCAACCAAAGAAGGAAGATTGGGGAAGCCGGTCTCCCCAGCTGCAGAACCGTCAGGTGGCATCTGTTGCTTTACAGGGTGGGTTTGTCAGGAGCTGGACTGGGGTGCAGAGCCTTGTGCTTCTGCGCCTTGGCTGTCTTCAAATACTGAAGTGAGAACCAAATTCCAGAGGGGCATCAGAGAGTGAGGTGCGCCTGGATGGCAGTGTTGAATAGGATCTGTCTCCTAACAGATCAGTGTCTGACCCTGTGTTGAAGAGAAATTCCTCTCTCCATATGGCTAGGGTTTTTAACGAAGAGAATAAACTAACAAACGGAACAACTCTTGTTCCCAAAGAAAAGGAGATGATGAGAAATAGTGTGGCCAGCCAATCAAATTGCTTTTCCCATCCAGCGTTTGGGGATATTCACCATGTTGCGGCCCCCCCTCTCTTCCCATTGCTTTAGCTCTAGGGTTTCTAAGTGACCAAGATGGGGAAAACCTCGTTCCATAAAGGAGAACTAGATGCAATGAAAGGTCCCCAAACTGGAAAGCAGCTTCAGACTGCCGTCACCCAGATGCAGTGTTGCTGGGTAGGGAGGTGTCAGGGGACTTTCTTCGGTAAAAGCGCCTCTTCTTTGAAGAACTTAATAGTGATTCCCTAATAGTGAATTCCCCTCTAATTCCTGTTCAGTTCTCTTTTATGTTGTCCCTAATTTCTCAGTTCTTTGACTGGTAAAGAGCACATGTAATTAAGCATTTTTATTTTTATTTTTTTTGGAATAACTTGGTGCCGATCCTCCTTCTCTCAGTCCTCCTGCTCCCCCAAATAATCACCAAAGACAACTGATTTTAAATGCTTAATTTTTTATTTTTTAACCTGGGTGAGGGGTGTGGATCTTAAATTGTTTCAGATGTTCTCTGAAACTCAGGTCGTGATTATGGTTAGGCTGAGTTGTTTGAGGTAGTCACTACCTTCGGTTAATCTGTCTTTGGCTTCATCATCTTCGCCCTCACTTTTGCTTCCCAGTTTCCCTATTTGTGGGGAAATATTGGGACCTGAGTGAGAAATTTACTTGTTGAGTAGCAGTAACTAATGCTGCTTCTTTAAACTTTGTCTGTGGATCTGGTTGTGAATCCAGGGTTTCCACACGTGGCTGAAATGACCAGGGCTTCATTAATCAATTGTCCAGTGTGCAGGCTTAAAGCAAACAGGCCCCCTCCTTGAAAGGCAGCCTCTTCACTCTTTGTAAAAGATCCATCTCCTTACCTTGCCTGCGCCTAGGATTGTGCGTCACCACCAATTGAGGAACGTGGTCACACTTGGGAAGCTTTTGTTTGTAAAACACTGCCATCTGTGGCTGCTCCCGATTGACTCCTAACCCACAAGGGATTGGTGCAAAGCACTCGGAGTGTGCTTCTTGTACAGTGTGGAATGCTCCGGATCAGAGTCCTGAGAAAGGCTAGCCTTTGGACCTCCCTAGAATGAGTGAGGCTGTTCACAATAAGTGTTTACCAGTGCGGGTCTCCGCCCCTTAGGAGGTGTGACACCAGAGGAGCAGGAATTGGTTCAAAGCAGGAGTCCTTAACTTGGTGTGAAGATAGGGTTCCTGGGTGCTGTGAGAGAGGAGGATAAAATTATTCTGTTCAGGAGTGTGATGCTGAGACAGTAATCCCCATGCATGTCCGATCTGGTCAGGGGACGTGATGGGGTGTAGGGTCAGTACATGGTTTGAGATGCCAATTGATTTAGACGTACAGGTTTAAATATTGCAGTGGCTAAAGGAAATCTAAACAACCCATAGAGGCAAACCACTTTTGGTTGACACCAGCTTGACATTTCAGAAGTATTCCTGGTGTTTGGGTTTGTTTTGTATGGTGGTTTTTTTTTTTTTTTTAATACTGGGTTGGCCGAAAATTTGCTAGGGTTTTTCCATAAGGTGTGATGGAAAAACCCAAACGAACTTTTTGGCCAACCTAGTAATTCCTGTGTGAATTTGGTCCCGAGGAGCAGTACTATCTCATCCTGTGCTGTGTGGTGGCTGGCAGGTGGCCTCAAGTTGGCTGCAGCCCAGTGGCCCAGACAGGACCCCAAGTCCACTGCCTCTTTGATTAACAGAACCCTTTTAAGTCTAACTTATTTGGGGAATCACAAGACTAGGGTACCATAAACAAAATCTAAATTACACGCTGGGCCAAAAACAAGTTGCCAGAGTGGAAGGCACTTTGAAATGCGGTTGTAAGAGAAGACCGTGAGATTGGCTCCATCTGCTTTATTCTAGTTAAGCCAAAGCTTAAGGATTAGAGGAGGGAAGTCTTACTGTCTTCTGTGTGTCGTCTTCCTCTCTGAAGATCTTAAGACTGCTGTGTCCTGGTAGATAGCGAAAGATATGCCAAAGTTATAGGCTGGTTTTGGGTTTTGTTTTGTTTTTTTTCTGCTGTTAAAAAAAGAGAAAAATCCGATGGTGCCAAAAAGTATTTATTTAAGACATCACTCTTACTGAGTTTCCAACAGTCTGGGGCTGTATAAAAAGTCTTAATACTTGCATGTGGTGGAATCACAGAACCTGGCCCTCCCAATCTTTGGTCCATGGGGTCACAGAGTCGGACACGACTAACCAACTGAGCGCACGTGTTCATATCAACCATATCGAGCCACAAGAAACCATTCAGTGTCCAGTGGTCACTGCTAGGATCATTAAGCTCGAGATCTGGTGGGAATAAAGGCCATGGCAGGAGTCAGTAAAATGCATTCGTAAAACAAACAGCCTCTTCATTGATCTGATGAGTAGCCAGCTCCGGAGCAAACAAACTCTGCTCCTAAAATACTATTTTAGCATTATCTGGGGAAAAAAATACTAGGTTGGCCAAAAGCTTTGTTCGAGTCTTTCCACAGATGTGTGGAAAAACCCAAACGAACTTTTTGGCCAACCTAGTAATTCCTGTGTGAATTTGGTCCCGAGGAGCAGTACTATCTCATCCTGTGCTGTGTGGTGGCTGGCAGGTGGCCTCAAGTTGGCTGCAGCCCAGTGGCCCAGACAGGACCCCAAGTCCACTGCCTCTTTGATTAACAGAACCCTTTTAAGTCTAACTTATTTGGGGAATCACAAGACTAGGGTACCATAAACAAAATCTAAATTACACGCTGGGCCAAAAACAAGTTGCCAGAGTGGAAGGCACTTTGAAATGCGGTTGTAAGAGAAGACCGTGAGATTGGCTCCATCTGCTTTATTCTAGTTAAGCCAAAGCTTAAGGATTAGAGGAGGGAAGTCTTACTGTCTTCTGTGTGTCGTCTTCCTCTCTGAAGATCTTAAGACTGCTGTGTCCTGGTAGATAGCGAAAGATATGCCAAAGTTATAGGCTGGTTTTGTGTTTTGTTTTGTTTTTTTTCTGCTGTTAAAAAAAGAGAAAAATCCGATGGTGCCAAAAAGTATTTATTTAAGACATCACTCTTACTGAGTTTCCAACAGTCTGGGGCTGTATAAAAAGTCTTAATACTTGCATGTGGTGGAATCACAGAACCTGGCCCTCCCAATCTTCTCTGGCTGTTTGCAGGCCGGGGCATAAAACACAGACACAGAAACACACACACCCACCCACTCCACTCCACACCGTCCGCTTTTGTTTCGTTTCTACCTCACTTCTGGCAAAAAGTCATCTACCTCACACTAGCAACTGACGGGGTCTCTGAATAGTATTAATCCACCGGGAGTGGGTGGGAGCAGAGAGCTACCTCGAGAAGAAAATGCTTTCATTAATTCCAGAACTGACTTCTCCCAGGAGAAACATTGGACCGACCTTGAAAAAAGAAACCTGGAAACCAAATCTTCCTATACTCATGTAGCACAGAGTCCTTAAACCCAAATATTTCTTACCAATCTGGCTTTTTTCCCCCACCAGGAGTTAACACACACTGTTAGCACTTGCTCAGTGTTCTGAAACCACGAGTACATCTGACCTGTTTGAGGACTTAACTGCAAATAAAGACCTTTAGGTCTTTCTTTCTTTTTTTGTTTTTGTTTTTGTTTTTTTCTCTTCAAGAGAAAAAATATTTTATCTGTATTTTGAATGTCTACAAATACAGCCTTTTAGGAGCAATTCTAAGGGTCTGGTTGTTGAAAACATCACCTATTGGAAGGGAATGAGCATTCTTTAGACCTCGTGATTGTATTTATACCCTTTCTGGACCCAGCAAGGCATGCCTCACCATGACATTGCAACAATCACTGTCTGACTGAGCAGTGATGGTGAAGGGTGTGTCATCTTGTTCTCTGATTTTTTTTTTTTCCCCTACCAAAGTTAACACATTCCTTGATGGGTTGTTCTTTTCCTTTGCTCGTTGATTAAATACTTGATAAAGTTGAGAAGCACATTACCATGATAATACTGTATTGCCTCTCCACCCCTCTTCCCCCCCTCGCTTCAGTTTTCGTTACAGTTTGGAAGAGAGGGTCCTGAAGACCACTGTCCTTATGCATTTGCTTTAAAGATGTCATGGTGAAGAAATACCTCAGTGATGCCTATTTTAAAAACTGATCTTACGGGTTAACAAGCCAGCCTGGTGGGATGTTTTTCCATCATCATTTAACCAGTAATGGTTCTAAAAGTGTTGTGTATCCACATGGTCGTAGACCTCCTTTTAATGATTGTATTAACTTACAAGCTCAGGTAGTATTTTTTCTTACGGCTCTATCCCAGAGCACACTGACTGAATGTTAATGTGTGTAGCACAGTGTTTACTTTCTTTAAATAACCAGCTCTGGAATAGTTCTTTGTGTTTCTAGCAGTCTGTGTAGCTGTCTTTTTCAGAGGAAGATTTTTCACATTTCTGGGATGTTCTTGTTTTTAGGGCGGTAAGATTTCTTTCTGTTTTTTCTTCAGTTCAATGCAGGTGAGAGGGTGGGTGGGCAAGGGATGTTGTTTTTAACTAGCATGTTAGGTATATTAGATGTGTATAAGAGACAGGGACAGCAGAGAGCGTGAGACACAGGCGAAGGACCCCAGACTGTGGTTGATTGTGGTTCTCTGAACACTAGGCGTTTCTCCTCCTAGGATGAGTAGGCAAAGGAATCAACTTTTTGTTTTAAAAGCACAATTTTTTCCTGCTTTGGAAGTTCAGGGAGATGGGATGTTTGTGAGTCAAGCAGGAACAGCCTACTCCCACGCCCTCTCCTCAGCTCACCTTCACAGAGCAGTCTGCTCCTGAGCCACAGGGTGGGGTTTGTTTTCCCC